>BGNK01005416.1:20089-38379 GCA_003297005.1 Symbiodinium sp. clade A Y106
CTCCGGATTCTCCTAGGCTTGCCTGTAAACTGGTAGAGAAAGTTTTTTTTGATGCAAAAAAAGTTTTTTTGATTGGCTAAAAAGTTTTTTTTGATTTTTGAGGAAAGTTTTTTTGATGCCAAAAAAGTTTTTTTTGATGGGTTTCCCATTAAGAAACCCTGACCCTATAACCCCAGAATAGTAGGATTCATATAAGGAACCCTAATAAAGGCCCAAGGTTTCTTAATCAGGTTCCTACATTAGCCCTACACTGCGCTAAACCTCAGACTGGTGTCGGTTGTCACAAGCCGCGGGCTCTTCGGGGCTGGTAAGCCCAAATGCTGAACTCCAAAACAACTCTAAAGGAATTGGGATCCTTGGATCTATCGTCTCCCCTAAACTGGGCTTTGGAGTACCATACTTTAATACTTTTTTCTTAAAGGAACCATTATGAAATAAAAGTTTATACTTTTTGCTCCCTGGTTACTTAAAAGCCCAGTAAACCCTAAACCCCAAACCCTAAACCCTAAACCCCTAAACCCTAAACCCCAAACCCACAGCCTTAAACCCAAACTTCATGCCAGAATCGGTTTTAGAGATGAGGGATTTAGCGGTTCAGGGCTCAAGGTTTGCTGGCCCGGGGAAGGTGGCAGGTTTAGAGAGTTTAGGATTTAGGGTTTTTGGGTTTTTGGGCTTAGGGTTTAGGGTTTAAGAGTTTAGGGTTTTGGGGTTTAGTTCAGGATTGAGGGTTTAGGGGTTGAGGGTTGAGGGTATTAGTGTAAATGTTTCAGGGTTTCATTTTTCAATAGGAACAAATTCCCAACGCCCTGGTGGCATCGCCGCTGCACGAGAGTTTAACCTAAAACATCCGCCGCAACAGTGGGCGGTGGGTGGATGCGGAAATTCTTTGACCTTGCCGCCCGAGCGAAACTTTTTAGGGGAGAGATGTCTAACGGGTCCGAGTATAAGTTTTGAAGGATTTCCAATACTATTCCTCAGGGTTCACACAAACAAACGATTTTGCTCCTTAAGGCCTGCACATGAAAAACCCGAGTGGTACCCCTTACAGCAACATCGTTTAAAGGAACCCTATTCACTTATGGGCTGTAAACTCAACTGTTCAACTTTTGGGGTTCTTATAAGGTAGTCGATTCTGAAAGTTTCAACTCTTATTTCCCTGGGTTTTGGGCCAGTGAGTTCATTGAATCCCAAACCCTAAGCCCGAAAACCTGGTATGGCTAAGGTTGATGATTCAGGACCCTGCTATAAAAAGCTCTGATGGTTTGTATGTTCTTGTGGTCGGGTGTATTGTATGAGGGTCGTGAGCATACAATACCTGTTGTATTATGTTAGATTATACTCTCTGAATGCATTATATCGCATTATGCTTTGTTATGTTATGTCATGTTTTGCTATGTCATGTTGTGTTGTGTTATGTTATGTCATGCCATGTTACATACATACATTCATTCATTCATTCATTCATTCATTCATACATTCATATATATATATATATATATATGTTTATGGCTGAACTATTTTGGATTACAGCTTGGGGATGTGAATTGGAATTGCTCCTATTCACGCCCTTAGTGAAGGGTTGAGGCTTCAGGGTGCGGAACGCGATCGGATAGGAGGCTTATAGGACACATGTCTGATCATCTGTCTTGGATGGGGCTGATTAACCCAGAACCCCTCCAAACCCTATTCCAGTTCACACTAAACCCTATACAGCGCTGCAAACCTCGGACAATGCAAGGAGGTCGGCAGAACGGATTGAGGTTGCTGCGCAGTGGACTGACTCGTTATTAGTTTCGGCAGGTTTAGTTTAAGCTGCAGGGTTTAGGGTTTACTTGGAGGTTCATGGGTGGTTATAAGTAGAGTTATAATTAGGGGACCTATAACCCCACTTATAACTACCCATGAACCTCCAAGTAGAGCTTAGAACCCAGAACCTTAAAGCCCCTAACCCTGAAACCCAAAAGCCACATACTGGACGCACACCCCCGAATTAACTCCAGACTGGCCCGACACTAAACCCTAAACCCTAAACCTAAACCACTGAACCCTAAACAGGGCTCCGGGGTTCTATAAGGGGCTCTTTGTAGTCGAGTAGGTAACCTTTAACATTTTTGGCGTACTATAATACCACTATACTCCCGAAGGTTAACCTTAGTTCCCAAGTAGCAAACCCTTTAAAGGATTGCTGTGGTGGCGAGCAGGGAGCAGGCAACTCGGGAAAGGCACATCCAACATGCCGGTCGCTTAGGGTTTAAGATCTAGACTTTTGATAGGGTGCAAAGACTGATAGAACATTATACGTTGTAGGAATAGTACAGATATAGTAAACTAGTAATGTTAGGAGTATAAAATGCAGGTTTCAAGTCTGCACATTGCAACTCAACGAAGGTTTCGGGAAGGTGACCAGAGAGCCCAATACCCCTTAATTATGGAATATACCTTAAAGTATTAGGGGCTTCATATTATGATTTAATTTAAGCTATATTCCTTAATTAAGCGATATTGGGCTCTCTGGGTCACTGGGGGATCGTGTGTGGTCTGCCTACGCCCCGTCAGAGCTAGAGCCAGTAATATGGAAGCCAAAACAAGAACCAAGCCTAAACACCTAAACCCTAAACCCTAAACCTTAAACCAAGATTAGTGTTTATATAAATACAGAGAGGGTCCAAACCCCGAGGAAGGGGAGTTAAAACTCCACCCAATGATCCTTAGGGTTCCATATGGGAGTTTCCGAAAATTAGGGGTACCTCATTTTGGGGTTCTTATAATAAGGATCCTACTATTCAGGGTACTATATATTGGGGTCCCCTATTTTCGGAAACTCCCATATTATAGTTATCCTATCAAGGATCGCAAAACCCTATTCAATTCATTATGGCCCCTATGCTGTGTATGGTTGGGGTGTTTGGTTAGGGTTGAGGGTTAGGCTCCTGGGTTAAAGCTTTTGTTGGTGTTCTGTTGGCTGGGGTTGAACTCTTTAGCGGAACCCAAGCATTTGTCGGGGGAGGGGTAGTGCAATATAGGGGCCTAAATAATTACCAATACTAACGTTGGGGGCTCCTTATTGTAATTATAGTATAATGGGCCCCAAAACCCTATTCTAATTATTCAGACCCCTATATTAGCATACTTGAAAAGTCAACGCCGAATCTGAACAACAAATCTCAGGCCCTGGACCCACACGTAGCAGGTTATTGGTTGTGTTTCAGTAATCCCAAAGGGCCAAGGTACTGATACGGGGGAGAATTACTTCTTCAAATCGTAATAATAAGTCCGAATATAGCAACCGTACGGTCTATCATTGTCTATCATATAGGTACTTGGGACGCTTTGGGAATTTGCTTTAGGCCTCCAGGCACTTCCGCGGTCTTGAAACTCCTCAACCTTTTCTGCCACCCTAACATCATTGAGGCGTCGATTTTGGTAGTAAAGTAGCAAACCTTTAACTTGTTGGGGTACTGTAACCCTAAACCCTAAACGCCTAAACCGTAAACCCTAAATGTTACTAAACCCCTAAACCCTATATAACCCACATGACTCCCAAAGGTTAACCTTCAGTCCCCAAGGAAACTGGACAAGTAGGTAGTGGTGTTGGAAGGTCCCTGCAACCCGAACCAACCTTTGTAAACCCTGGTAACCCTCCCCCCGTCGCTTTTCGTATTTCCATGAAAGATGACTTTTGGACTGAACACTGGTTTCTACAGACCCTACACACGAGGTTTAGGGTTTAGGGTTTAGAGTGCCTGAAAGCCCGGTAAGGTTTCAGCATGCTGGTCGGGTGCTGCCTTTCCCGATATCGCAAAGTTTGGATGCTGGCGACGCTTCACTCTTCGGGGCCTTGCGCGCTGAGACTCGGAACCTCATCTGAACAGCCAGGGGTTTGGCATAAGTTTAAGTGTAGGGTCTACTGGGTCTAGGGTTTACTGAAGGGACTCCCCCGCGCCGCGGTTTGAAAGATGCGCAAGGCTTGCCGATGCACAAGCTGCACAAGCCTATAAACGTGAATGAAGGGGCTCTTGCGCCGTGCACGGAGTGTGTGCAGATTTAGGCTCCAGGGTTGGGCTTTTACGGCTGGATCAAGAGGGCGAGGATTCTACTTGGCGTTCTTCTGGTTGGCTCTTAGGACTTTAACTTTTGGTTTGCTATATTATCTATAATAAGGAGGCCAGAAGTTTAACTTTTAGGGGGGGGGTTCAGAAGTCAGCCAAGTCTATTGAAGTCAGTAAGGCTTTTCAGGAGAATCCCAAGCTCCATACCGTAAGTCATGGACCGATCCCCGGGAAAGTTACGGCCCGGCCAAAGAATGCCCAAGGCTGTTAAAAAGTATTGAGGTTTGGGAGTTGGGTACTGCCACCAGTCAGTTACAGTTGAATTATACTGTTTAAGAATTTAAGGCCCTTAACAGTAACCCTATTTTAGACTGTTACCTATAGGGGCAGTACCCAGTTTTGGAGAATGTAGGTGGGAACTTGGTAAACCTTAACGGTTTAGGGTTTAGGTTTTACGGTTTAGGGTTTAGGCTTTCCCTACATGTAAACCCTGATGAAGGAGCTCTCCGCAGCCAAGCATGCACAAAAGTGTGCGAAACCTACGGTACAGTTACGGGTGCCAGGGGCTTTACTGTTTGGTGTTCAGGCTTTAGGGTTGAAGACTTGCGTAGGATTTTGAAATTTGGGGCGGCGATTCTGAGTAGATACAGACCGTATCCCGTTAGAGTCTCTATGCAGTTCTGCTGTAGGCAGCCCCAGCCCTTTTCTTTTCTAAGTATTTACGGAAACCCCTGCCCTAAACCCTAAACTTCCCTAAACCCCTACCAGGACGCCCCAAGTATCCTTTAAAGGGCTCTAATATTTCTCACTAAGAGGTAATTAGGGACTAATTACTATAAAGGGTAGTTGGGGGTCGAGGTATGTTCCTTGATTCCGGATCTTTGCTCTGAAGCATCGGGGCTTTCAGGTTGAAGGTGCAGACTTTTCTTAGGTCGCCGGCCAAGGTTCAGGGCGGGGTTTAGGGTGTTTAGGGTATAGGTTTAGGGTTTAGGGTGTTTATGGTATAAGGTTTAGGACCTTAAGGTTTATGGTTTAGGTTTCAGGGTTTTGAGGCTTAGGCTCAACTGTGTTATGCCCTGTAGCCCTCGCGACTCCGGCCCTAGTAGCCACCGACAAGTATCCACCATGATGTCCTTACGTAGACAACGCCATCGTTTATCATTTCCGGATGTAAAGCACACGTCCATTCCGGAGATTTGTGAGGGGCTTGACAATTACATGATACAGCTTGATAGAGTGTAAAACACTGCCAGTCAGGTCTTTGTCGGTCAACCACTCACAGGTTTAGCTCAGTTGCCTTCACCGGGTGTTTTGCTTTCCGTGCCGGTGCTTTGATCGTGGAGACTTCCAAAGCATTTTGTCAAGTCGCCAAAATTTGGTGAACGGAGGTTCCTCACAAGGGGTCGTTCAAATTTGGCATATCCCTGTAAAACGTGGTACTTACATAGCCAGCAAGTCCTGAACACGAAACCCAAATTCCTAAACTCCGAACCTGAAACTCGAACCCGTAAACTCTGGACCCCAATCCCGAAACCCTAATCCCAGAACTTTCAAGACGAGCAGAGGCGGGAAGCGCATAAGTAGGCTACAGGGGACGCTAATTTCGACCTACCCTTCGCCACAGTGCTTTGCCAGACACAGGCGCGACTAGCTCAGTCCAATGCATGGAAAACAGCGCGTTGCAAATGGTGGCTTTGGTCTTAAGAAACCCCGGGCCTATAACTCCCAAATAGTATGATTCATATAAAAAGCCCTAATAAAGGCCCAAGGTTTCTTAATCAGGTTCCTACATTAAAGTCATTAAAGGACCCTGGAAACCCCAAACTCTTCAGACCCAAAACCCTTCAAACACCAGATCATCATCCGAATACCCTGATATAGAAAATTCTAACTCATGGCCCTAAACCCTACCCCTAAACCCTAAAGCCTAAAGCCTAAACCCCACCCCTAAACCCTAAACCCCTTTTCGGCTCTTATCCTCCAAGCATCACTAACCGTTGATATTGGAGGAGCTAAGGAGCCAGGGATGATGATAATCCCTCTTCAATAAGGAGCTGCAGAGCCAAGGGAACCCCCCAAAACCGGTGGCTAGTTCTTTTTGCAATCTGCAGTACTGTAGCCTAGTAGCTGAGTAGGTAACCTTTAACCTTTGGGGGTTTATATCTTCCTACCATGACTGAAAAGGTTAACTTTTGTTTGGGCTAGGGTACTCAGCCCCTAGGAAAAAGCCTGAATGACTAGGTGCTGTTATTTCCTAGAACTCCTTCTTGGAGTCATCATTTATCACCCTGAGGCTCAAAGGGCTCATATCTTAAGGCTCTCTGGGCCCAAAGACCACACTAGTTTAGGGCATAGGGCTTGGGGTGTAAAGTCAGTTTAGAGCTAAGTTTAGGGCCTCAGGGTAAAACCCCAGAGGATCCTACTGTGACTTGCCCAGAGAGCCCAATACCCCTTAATTAAGGAATATACCTTGAATTATTAGGGGCTTCATATGATGATTTATGCTATATTCCTTAATTAAGGGATATTGGGCTCTCTGGGTGTGTCGGCCCCTATACGATCTCAACAACCTACTTCGTGTATCCGCAGCCGGTCGCCCAAAGCCAAACGTTTTGGAATTCTGGGTTCTGGAGAACCATACTTTATTGTTTCTTTGGACCTGTTCCTTGAAGGAGCAATTATGATGTCAATGTTTATATTGTTTCTCCCTGGTTGCTTCACAGCCCAGGATTTAGGGTTTGCCTTAGCGGGTTTGACAGGATTTTACATGGTGTTTCTCTGATAGAATAAGGATCTTTCTTCCTACTAGGGTTTTCAGGCGCTCCGAAACCATAGTCCGCACACTCTATTGTGAATTCTGAGGCCCCGTTTGAGCCCTAGACAGTTCGTCTAACAAGACAAACGTGCTCCAAACAGCGCTAAAACTCCAAGCCCCATGCTCTTAACCCTAAGCCCTAAACCCTGAACCCTAAACCCAATCATCCACAATCCCGACACCTTCAGGTTACATTCCTACTGCGGGAGCCCTGAAATGGCCCGATCCCCTAAGTGCAGAGAAGGGGAGGGAGGGGATGTCAAGGTTTTGCAGTATCTTCTAGAGTTTCATAGGATTTCTTGAAGCTTGGTACGGGTTACAAAGGCGAAACTCCAAACCCTAAACCCTAAACCGCCTACAGCCGAAAACCCAGGTTCCGCGTCTTGCAGGGTTGGCTCAATGCAGTGAGGCTTGAGGTGTATTTGTTGTGGCAGGGCTTCGTTCCTACACCCTACATTGAACTACCAACACGTTCCTTACAATATTTCTTTGCTAGGGTAGTTTATCCTAAACCCAAAAATGAATTGGACACGGCCGAGGAGCTAGAGTGATCCGCTTGTGGTTTTCAAAAGGCGGCGGCCTATACTGGCTGCGATAGGGGACGGTAGACAGGATCTACAATATCATCCGGTCCTACCTCGTTGCCTTCTTTACAGAAGCAGAACGCCCAGCTGTTGGGCAGCCATCGACACATTTGTTGTGTGGATGAGTGTTTCCTAGCCAAGCGTAAACCGTCCAAGCAATTTCGGGGCCGTACCACATGCCCCATGCGCATGTTGGTGGTCGGCATTGTGGAAGTGGATCGTGAAACTAGAAAGGAAACATGTCGGGTGGTTCCACGACTCGTGCGGAACAGGTCGAGCCGGACGTTGACGAGATTGGTCCGCAGCATTGTCCGGCCTGGCACTACCGTTGTCACAGACGAATGGCGTGGCTATAACGGGCTCAGCAAGGCAGGATACAAACACGACCATCGTAAGAACCAGAAGGTCAATGCAGAAGGTTTGGGAACCAATCCCGTGGAAGGCCTTGTTTTCCAGGGTTCGGCGATTCTTGCGCCAGCACTATGTCAGCGTGCCTTCGTGCAAGAAATATGGATTGCTGCTTGCGGAGTGTTTTCTGGCGACGCGGCGTGCAGCTGCAGATCAACACTTATGCATATGAAGCCTCGGCCCAGAGACGTCTCACTGACGCAGCGTGACCCTTCCCTCGTCCCAGCCATGTCCGCCATGGAGTTGGGCAGCAAGAAGAAGCTCCTCCTCGACGAGGATGCGGAGTCCACGCGGTTGCCCAGCAACCCGGACGGCGACTCGGACATGGAGACGATGTGCTCATCGACGAGGTCGTCGAGCAAGCCCGAGGCGAGCCGGGGGCCAGGTCGCCGTGCTGCCAAGGTCTTGCGGACCTTGCTCTACAAGGGTCTTGGAGGAGCAGACGTTGCCCCCTAGCCGTTGGCCGAAAGCAGCTTTCTGGCGTTTATTGGCGACCATGAAGGAGGTAGTTCCGCGTGATTACTTGGTGAGACGAGCTTCCTAATTACCAGCAAGAGGCCGGATGTCCAGATTCGTCAGGGTTGCTATTTTTGAAGCATTCACAGGAGCGTGAGAGCGGTCTGATCTGACTTGCGGAAAACGCATGGGTTCCGTCAGATACATTCAATCCTTAGCCCTCCGCATGATATTGAAGTTCGTTCATCACCAGCCAATTTGTTGCACAACGCCATTAAATCCCTTAGAGAAACCTGTCTTGGAACTCCTAGAGGAACCTTTAAAGAACCCTAAAGGAAGCCCTTAAGGAGCCCCAAAGGAACTTTTGAGGAGCTCTATTGAGGACACGAAGGAGCGCCTGAGGAACTTTCTCATGTGCCGGACTAAACAGCCCCAAAACCTAAGGTGTACCTTGACCCCCCAATTACCCTCTATTCTGTCCCAAATACCCACTGAGAGCCCCCAACTACCCTCCATTATGTCCCAACTACCCACTAATGAAGTGACTTATTAGAGGCCCCTCGGAAGATCCTAGTAGGGCTGTAGGGGTTGAGGGTTTAGGGACCCTTATTTCACTCTAAGGTGCCCGCGTTCGTGAAGCTGAACTGTTTCTTCTCTTTTTCGGCGCCAGGGTCTCGGCTTTTGGGATGGCGTGGGGTGTTTAGGGTTCTGATTATGCCTCTGGAAATTTCGCTAGAGTATCGAAGGACCCTCAATGACACCAGATCCCAAGCCCACAATCCGATACATACCATACCTGCTTTACAAGCTTTCATGCTAAACGCTTTGGGATCTTAAATCTAGTCCCCAAACCTGCAGCCCTGAAACCTATCCGGCACCCCCCTCCGGCACCCCCCTCGTTCGCGCCAAAACGCCAAAAACGCGAGGTCGATCTTGCACATCGGAAAGCACCAAGCGGCACTGAAGGTTGTACCTGAGGCCTGCAGGGTGTAGGGTCTAGGGCTTAGGGTTTCGGGTTCAAGGTGTCTCCGAAGTTGTGAAGAAACGGGCAGAAAGGGTTTAGGGTTGCGGGGCCTGGATAAGTACCAATACTGTAAAATTTCTCATGATATGTACGTATACTGATCTTATTCGCGAGCATCTTTCTGGTCAGTTCTTGAGGTGTTTTGTGTATAGGCATGGCTTGGGCTTTAGTGGCTTAGTGCTTATGGGTTTAAGCTTTTGGGGTTTGGGCTGTGGGGTCAGGACATGCGGGTTATGAAAATCATCAAATCAAGCTGTGTGTCTTTGGCGGTCTCTATACTTGAATCAGGATCCTACTGTTAGGCTCTGGACAATGGTCCTGTTTTTTGTTCTGCCCACTCCTTTTTCTGTGGGTTGGCTTCATGAGATTATCCTGTTCCAACCTTCTGATAAGGACCAGGGCCATTTTGACTTTGTTGATGATTTTTTGTCAGTTTATGAGTACAAAGTATAACAACGAAAGGACTTTATAAGGACAAAGTACCATGACCTGGATGGTGTTGGCCAAAGTTTGGTCTGGAAAATGAACACTTTCTATGCAAAAAGAGCAGCCTGAAAATGGTAGGCTTTGCACTCTTTTGGTGTTGAGGCTCCATGAGATCATTGCCACACGTGCCTTAAAGGCAGTGTGTATTAATATTATGCTGGCTCATCGAGATCCTAAACCTTAAACCCCAAACTCTCAACTAAAACCCTATAACCCTAAACCCTAAACACGGAACCTTGAACTTTGTACCCCAACCCGTATAACCCTAAACTCTAAACCCTAAATGAGCCTGGAAGGTTCAGAAGCTGGCCGTCAAGCCCTGCTTCCCGAAACTCCAAAACCCCTAGACTCTAGACCCTAATCTCTTCTGAATCCTAAATCCTAAGCCCTGCACCCTAGACCCTAAGCCTACACCCGAGACCCTTCACCCTGACCATCCCTGAACCGTAAAGCCCCAAGCCCCACCAGATTTCCGATTTTCCCCAACCTTGGCGTCCCGTAAAACAGCCAGAGTTGAACAACTTATCATTGTCCTCCGAAGTGACCCTCAGGATAGCTAGAGGGCCCCTCCCTGTCCGACCTGTCCATCCTTTGCAAGCCATGCCATGGCAATTGGACGCATTGCCCGGGGTGGTCGGAGCGCAGCCTCACCGCGTACGGGCTGATAGATTGTCTGTTTAATCAGACCCCAATGGAATTCAGCTGGGAGGAAAGGAATGGATGCGCGCCTTGGGGACGACGAGAATGACAACACCATTCTCCACAATGGGCCTCTCCTTAAGGTTCCATGGAACATCCTGCATGCTGGCCGTGGGCATCTTGAAAAGATTGGGCCAAATGAGCCAAAGAGAAAACCGCTCGGTTTAGGGTTCATCAGGGTTTAGGATATAGGGTTTAGGGTCTAAGGTTGCAGAGTTTAGGCTACAAAAGCCACAAACCGTAAGACTTAAACGCGACGGTTTAGGGTTTAGGGCCCTGCACCCTCGAGCCCAAAATCTTCCAACACCCTGTAACACTCCACAAGAACCTTTAGAACCCCTAAGCCCAGTAGAAAACCTGACGCCCCAGACCCCACTTTGGGTTTAGGGTTTATAGGGTTAAACCCCAAAACTCGGAGTTAGATCAGGACCACCTGCTTGTGGAGACGGACTCACCAGACCAGCTACCAAAGCAGCTCCGCGGGGGACCCGAGGCGGCGCGATGTGCTGGTTTCCTCGGGCAAAACACCGAAGTCCTAATTGCGAAACCCGAAATCCTCAGCCCTGAAGGGGCAGGGTTCTCCACTTTAGACCTAATGATTGACCGGATGGAGGGATCGGAGTCATTAGACATAGTATTAGGGTTCCTTGAAATTACATTCTACAATATACCCCCCAAAACGCATTCTGACCACCAAGGTCCATATTGGAATTAGTGGGAATCCTATCGTTTCGGGTTCCCTAATATACTTCAAAATGCTAAATTATGCTCCAAGCACCTTTTTTGTCACATATTCAACTGTATCCGGCTCTGGGTTGAATGGTAAGAGCATGAGACGCGGAAATTTCAGGGTGAAAGTTTTGGGATCGGCTAACCGAGACTGCTGCAAGCACGCCCCAGCGAAACCGATCCAATATTTAGATTTGAATCAGGGTTACGACCTCCTGAAGTTTGGGTTTGGGGGTTTAGGGTTTAGGGTTTATAGGGTTTCGGGTTTAGGGTATACCTGGACCCCAAATAACCTTCTTTTTGAGGGTCCCCTAATATGATTTCTTTATATAAGTCCTTAAACAGGTATGTTATTTAGGGTTTAGGGTATGGGGTTTAGGGTTTAGGGTATATAGGGTTTAGGGTTTATAGGGTTTAGGGTTTAGGGTTTATAGGGTTTAGAATTTAGGGTTTAGGGTTTTCAGGGTTTAGAGTTTAGGGTTTAGGGTTTGGGGTTTAAGGTCATTTCAGAACTTCCAAGCCGGCCGGCACTCCTTCAAAATTCTCCAGAGAGAGGATCCAACACACCTGGCTTAGGGTTTAGGGTTTAGGGTTTAGGGCTCCGATGATCCTGCAAATGCAACTGTGGCTGTGGGGTTAGGGTTTAGGGTTCAGGGGTTAGGGTTCAGGGTTTAGTGTCAAGGGTTTAGGGTTAGGGGTTTAGGGTTTAAGCTTAGAGAAGGCAACTTTGGCCATGTGCTGGTAAAACAGCTGGAATAGTTCACAGCACTATTCCTTAGGGCTTCTCGTCGTACGATTATTCCAAACTCTATTCCAGTTACCAAGGCCCCTCTATATATTTGGGGTCAAAGGTTCAGTATTACTTTCTGGGGCAATATTCCGTAAACTAGATGGAATTAAGATCCCTACGCAGCTGATGTGAGATTCCTTCATGAAGCCGTACTAGGTTTTCTGGGTACTATAGGGGTCTTAATAATTAGAATGGTTTTGGGGTCCATTATACTATAATTCTAATAAGGAACCCCCAAAATAGTATCGGTAATTATTAAGGCCCCTTTGTTACTAGGCTTTTTCTGGGTTTTGGGCCCAGCTAGGGCTTTCTGCTGGTCGCGTATGAAGCTATCAGCGTCGATAGTTGAGATTGGCTTGTACCAGGCTTGACCGGTGTAGGGTTTAGGGGTTTACGGTTTAGGGTTCAGGTTTGAAGCCTCAACCCCAAAAGACGATTTCAAGCCAAGTTCCCATGGCATAGGGTTTACTCATGGTTTTCCGACGGTTTCGCAGTCTGCGGTTTAATGTGTGGGCTGGTGTTTGGCTGGTTGCCAGCGTGGGCTGGCAAGTCTGCGAGACTGAAACTCGGACTCGGTTTTTCTGATCGGATGGGCACGAGCAATCGGGTGGTCCAGACAGAGACTTTACTGCTTAACCTACCATGCCCAGCGTCAGCCGCCACAAGGTTTTGGGCCTCCCCCTGCCATCCCAGCAACATGAGCATCAGTGGCCAGTCCCTGTGTGCAGCAGTCGCAAAAACCCGCTGCAGCAGCAGTAGGAATCAGCATCACCCTCTTCTTCAGCAACACCAATGTATCCATCAAGGTCACTCTGATCACCATCATCATCACCTGCTACTATGCCCAGGCCCGTTCCTGTGGCCACGCCCACCGGCAACCACCTTCCATGGCGAACATCGCTTGCTAGCGGCAGCAGAAGGACAACCCGAAGCAGCATCAGTAGCAACGGTTGGCGCAGCAGCAGCAACCATCGGCGCGGCAGCTTGCCAAGCATCAGCAACAGCATCAAGAACAGGTCATGGTAGTCCTTGTGAATGCTACCCCTTTTCTCATTAGTGTATACCCTTTCCTCCTGTGGAACTCCTAAACCGTACTTGGACTAACTACCCATGAGCCTCCAAGTATGCCAAAAAGCCCTAAACCCGAAACCCTGAGCCGGACCCCCCGCCGACTCTGGGATCTAGTATAGGGGCCTCAATAGTCACCTACACTAGTTATTTTGATATTTATATTATAATGGGCCCCAAAACCCTATTCAAATTCAATTCTAGTTATTAAGGCCCCTATATTAGAGTGTGTGCAGGAGCAGGTTCGGCTGGATACAGCGGGTGAGCCCGTCAACGAGATTCGGATGGTGTTTCAGGGGGTTTAAGGTTTAGGGGTGTAGGGCTTCGGATTTCAGAGAATCTACCTGAACCCTACAGAATGTCTCATATAATTACCAACAGAAAAGAAAGGTAGGGCTTGGGATTATGATTCAGGACGTGGGCTTTAGCGACGTGTAGGTTTTGAGGTTGAGGGAACTTCGAGAGCTACGGGGAATCGTCCTGGAATAGCTGCCGCATGGAGACGCAATAAGGGCACTCCAGATCCCTAAGGGTCCATGTACCCAAATAGTATATACTTTGGCCCTAAAGTACTCCCAGTACTCCCTATATAGGTACACTGGGTCCAACGTATATACGATTTGGGTACATGGACCCTCTAGCGGCAGTCTGCCTGAACTGATTCGACTAGCTGACGATGCTGGCCTAGACAGGTTCGGCGCTGCAGCTGACCACCCCACTTATGCAGGAACTTGCTTCTGCATTGCTACTACATCACGCAGGTCCTGTTGCTATCGTACCTTCTCGGACGATTCGAGACAAACGCACCGAGCTGGGACTCCTAAAATTGCGTGCGTGCTTTTGCAACGCTGCCGACGGGAGAAGACGTGGCTAAACCGTAATTCTTTCGCTGGCTGACCGCATGCCATTCAATGGATCTGAACGAGTATCAGTACTTGGATTTCTGGACCGCGTGAACGCCGAGCTCGCAGTCCCCAAAGCTCAAGACATGTGAGCACCGCGGCAGGCTCTGCCATGTCGACTATGTTTCTAAGGCTGTTGCGTAGCTGGCCGTCGCTCGAGTCTAGGTATTCAGGCTCCCCGGTGCTGGGGTGTGCTACGCAAGCTGCTCATACGTACCACCGTGCTTGCTTGAAGGCCCCGAGCCCTTAAGTGCCGGGTGGACATGCGCAGTGTGGAGCTGCAGGATGTGGTCGTCATGATTTCATTGAGAAAGCCCGACCCACATCCTAAACCTCAAGATTTCTTGGAGGTTCATGGGTAATCATAAGTGATGATATTAGTCCCCTAATATGGGTTATAAGTATAGTTACCTTACTTATATAGCCACTCATAACTACCCATAAACCTCAAGATTAGGGCTTTCTGGCTTTAGGAACTTAGTCCCGGAACCCCGAACCTTAAGACCTCGAGCATCTCGTCCCAACCCATACAGCCTGAGCCGTCAGCCCCATTAGGGTTTAGGGTTTAGGGTGTAGGGTTTATATAGGGTTTAGGGTTTAGGGTTTATATAGGGTTTAGGGTTTAGGGTTTATATAGGGTTTAGGGTTTAGGGTTTAGAGGCGTGAACAGAGGAAACTGGTCCTGCATCTTGGGTACGCTACGAGATCCGATGCAAAGAAAGCATATATGGGAGTTTCCGAAATTAGGGGTAGCCTATTTTGGGGTCCTTTTCATAAGGATCCTACTATTTAGGGTACTATATTAAGGTCCCCTTTTTTCGGAAACTCCCATATAAAGCCTGTAGTAGGCTAACAAGGCCTTGTCGTGCTTAGAGTTCTTGGGCTTTCGGTTTTTGCAGGGGCAGGAGGTTTGCAGTTGCCAGACTTTAGCGGGGCTTGGCCCTAGATGGGGATGCTTGTAGTCGGTGTCACATACCAACAAAGTGAACTCATACAGCAAGCACTTTGTAAAGCCCTACAAGACCCAGTACCATCTCATATAAAACCCCGAAACAAAAGTTGCACACCCTAAACCCTAAACCCCCTAAGCCCCCTAAACCGCCTAAACCCTGAACCCAAAACCCTAAACCCCTGAGATCCTAGCCAAGGAACCTTGCTGGCTCCCTTTGATCCTCCAGGGGGCTGCGGACATCCGAGAGGCAAGGATTCTGGGTTTTAGGGTTTTAGGCTTTAGAGTTTAAGGTTTGGGCTTCAGGGTTTAGGGTCTAGGGTTCAGGGTCCGGAGTTAAGGATTTTGGCTTCAGGGTTTAGGGTTCTGAGCTAATTAGTCGAGTGTTCAAGGGCGTCATCCAGGATTTTGAACCCTAAACCCAAGACTCTAAACCCTAACGCCTATAGCCCTAAAACCCCAAGCCCTAAACCCCAAGCTCTAAACCCTAAGCCTTAAACCTGAAATCCTGGCACCTCTGATGTGGTTGCCCATTTCTGCGTGATGAAGAGTGGACAGAGGCAAGCCTGCTGTGAATCGGACGAGGATGCATTGTGCAAGCTGTGGGCGCTAGCCGTGCCTCCATTCAGCCGTGGGTACCAAACTCCATTGCTTTACCGTTTTAAGCATTACGCTCCAGCGGCAGGCTTTGTGAAAGTTGGCTGCGGCTTCTTTCAGCTGCAGCCATGCACACTGCATAAGATGGGCAGCATGGCTTCGCACAGCAGTGATGCAGAACTTTGTGCTCTGGTCGCTGTCTTTTTGCATGACTCTGCACCCGTGGACGAGGCTGACATACATCGTTTGATTGCAGAAGCCTTGGATGCAGACCGCGACTATGCAGCTCAAAACCGCCGAAAAGTCGTGCCTAAACCCCAAACCCTATAGAACCCTTAAAGGAATCCTTAAAGAACCCTTACAGGAACCCTTAAAGGAACAAGGAGCCCCTTGAAGTATGTAAGGCCCGAAAAGCCAGAAGGTCGCTCCGGCAGACCTAGCGGCCCGGACTCTGGCCAATGCCCGGCGCGTGTTCGGGCATCCGCAGGAGATCCCAGAAGGGGTTTAGGGTTTAGGGTTTAGGGCTTGACTGTTTGGTTCTTAGGGTTTAGGGTTTAGGGCTTGACTGTTTGGTTCTTAGGGTTTAGGCTTTAGGGCTTGACTGTTTGGTTCTTAGGGTTTAGGGTTTAGGGCTTGACAGTTTGGTTCTTAGGGTTTAGGGTTTAGGGCTTGACTGTTTGGTTCTTAGGCTTTAGGGCTTGACTGTTTGGTTCTTAGGGTTTAGGGTTTAGGGCTTGACTGTTTGGTTCTTAGTAGGGAATGGGGGAATGGGTTATTGGGACTACAAAGGGGGACCTTAAGGGACTATCATAAGGATCCATTCCCCCATTCCCTACTAAGAAGCAGACATTTGTGGGCTTATTATAGCATTCTTCAGGATTTAGGGTTTAGGGTTTAGAGATCCCAGAAGGTGGAGGGCTTCCCAAAGAGCCCATCACCCCGTAATTTCGGAATATAGGTTAAATCATAATTAGTATGAAGTTCCGTATATATCAGGGCATAATTACTCAGTAAGTAACGAGTATTGGGCTCTCTGGGTTCTTGAAGCCTTCTCCGGGGTTTAGGGGTTCAGGGTTTAGGGCTTAGGGTTTTCCGCGATTTTTTCGGAGTTTAGGGTTTGGGGTTTGCAAGCTTCTTGTTGAGTAGGTCTCAGGGTAATAGGGTTTAGGGCTTAGGGGTTTAGGGTTTTGAATATACAGCTTTCCTTGCTACATAGTGTAGGGGTCTCATTAGCTAACAGATGTTATTAGCATTCCCTTGTGGTCCGTAGGTAATCATGTGGTGTATGCCCTCCTCTCTTGATCCACAGCTTTCAATATCCTGCCCCAAACCGTGGTGAGCTGCTAAACGTTCTGACCAGGCAAGTCGAACAGTGGAAGAAGGATTGCGAAGACATTGCAAAACAACTGGAATGTGTTGCCCAAAGATGCACAATGAGAGAGTCGCAACACATGGAGTTCGATATCGAAAGTACATATGGCTCGCGATGAGCTTCAGTCTCTGACACGCAGGCATCCTAAGGAAGTCCTCGTTTCGGGGACCGCTTCTGCTCTCAGCAGTTCCCGCGGCTTTCGCACGACCGTAAGGAGTGACGGCCAAGATGTGTCCACCATCTTCGAGCTGAATTCAAAGAGGCTGGTTATGACTTGGAAAAGAAGCATCGGGTTTCCTTGCTTGTAGAATTACATGACCTAGGGTCGGAATGATTAGTAATCATGTTCCCTCATAATCCGCGTTTAGTTGTACTCTAGCACACCCTAAGCACCCCAAAACTTAGTTGATTATTAAGGCCCACATTTTATGTGTGTTTAAGATCTCGTTTATTTTCATCAGAAATGGAGAACCGGAAAAACCCTCAAACCCAAACCAGACCCTAAAGTACCTCGACCCCTCAACTGCTCTCTATTCTACCCCAAATACCCACTATCAAGGAGCATAAGGGCTCTATTAAAGGGTGCTTGGGGGGGGGGGGCTGGTATAAACCCTAAGCCCTATAAACTTAAACTTAGATGTCGAGTGGGCAACCTTTAACCTTTTCTCCTGGTGGCTCAAGATACCATACATAACATATCATTGTCTCAATGTAAAGCCCCAACCCTCATGAACCCCGAAGAAGCCTCTTACAGATTTTCGCTTCCATCGGTGGCCGCCGGTGGCGCGATGACGAGATGGAGGCGGGCAGGGGGGCCACGGGGATCAATAAGATTGTGTAGGACATAGAATAGGCTTAGGAGTTCACTAACAGATTTATGTAGGAAAAAACTAGTTGTAACTAGATGTATGACTGTATGCGGCATGACCNCATGACTCTTCGCCGCCGAGAAATGATGAAGTGAGGGAGCGGCATGACCCTGCGCCGCAAGACCCGAATCCTTAAACCCTATAAGCCTTAGACCCCGCCACTTAGTCCTTGTCCTTCCCGTGCTACTACGATTCTTCTTCCTACTACTACTAGTAGCGCCTACTACTACTACTACTACTACTACTACGACTACTACTACGACTACTACTACTACTACTACTACGACTACTACTACACTACTAGCACTACTACTACTACTACTACTACAACTGCTACTACTACTACTACTTCTACTACTGCTGCTACTACTACGACTCCTACTACTACTACCACTATACCACTACCACCGCGACTACGACCACGACCGCGACGACAATGACCACGACCGCAACACGAGCATCGCGACCACGACAAGTAAACGACCACGACGAC
>BGNK01005417.1:0-11593 GCA_003297005.1 Symbiodinium sp. clade A Y106
GGGTGTGGGTGTGGGTGTGGGTGTGGGTGGGTGTGGGTGGGTGTGGGTGGGTGTGGGTGAGTGGGGGGGGTGCGTATGCGTGTGCGTGTGCGTGTGCGTGTGCGTGTGCGCGTGCGTGTGCGCGCGTGTGTGTGTGTGTGTGCCGCACCGCACCGCACCGCACCGCACCGCACCGCACCGCACCGCAACGCAACGCAACGCAACGCAATGCAACGCAACGCAACGCAACGCGACGCCACCGCACGCACGCATGCCTGTATGATTTATGTCCGTACTTACAACACCTATACACATATATATATATAGATAGATAGATAGATATATTCATAGATACAGATAGATAGATATATATATATATACATATACATATGTTTATTTATATACCCACAAGACATAGACGTAAACATAGGCATAGACACAGACAGATACATAGACATCGACTTGTGACACAGACATCGATGTATACAAACATGCATGCATACGTACATACAGACATACATACATACGTACATACATACATACTACAGGCCGGCCTGCGGGCAGACGGACTGACAAACGGACTGACAGACATACCGCATTGACTCTGACCCCCCACCCCCTCCCAAACAGCTTTAGTCCGCGCTCGGGGCTGGCTGCAGNGGGGGGGGGGGGGGGGGGGCGAGTTCTAAAAACGAGCTCGGCATTAGACACCTACTCATGAGAATCTGAAGCTCTTGCAAACCCCACAACCGAAACTCGTAGACCCGGCCTCCCTTGTGAGAAGCTGGCGGCAAACTCAGGCTGACTGCGACTGCTTGATCACCAAATCGCTTCAAAAGAATGCAAGGTTGAGGGCAATCGCGTGACAAAGTGGCTTTTCAGGGTCTACTTGGAGGATCATTGGACTTGGTAAGGAAGGTTACAAGTACCTCTATTGGGATTCCCAATCCTTAGAAGTATGGGTACGGGCTCACTCCTTGTAGAGGTTAGGATTTTATACTTCTCCAGCTGCTCTGGAACCGCGAAGCTCTGCAGGCTACGGAAGTTCCGGCGGCCCTCGTTCCCCAACAGGGTAAGTTGAGGATTTAGGATTTGGGGGCGCAGTCAACGGACGTGAAGCCATAAATCCAACAGTACAAACCCATACGCAGGAACATGAGACGAAGAAACCCTTATGAAGAACCCCACGCGATTCTTCATCATGGGACTTGCGCTTCATAAGCGCTATTAGCCTTTGGGACTAAGGCAGACTCGGCCTAGAAAGATTAAAGGCTCATTGCTCGACTACTGAATATTTATATACTTAGGGTTTGGAGGCGGGGATCGGTAAGGAATGTTGCTCATAAGCATTCAAGGCTCTTCAGTATTGTCGGGGCTTTGAAGGCTCTGAAACCCTAATTAATTATGCCTTAACCCCTAAACCCAAAGTCTCCGGCTGTAGGGCTGCGGGTGCAGGATGCTTGATCAAAGCGCCAAACCCCCCTAGTATGCCTGTGACGGAGTCTAGAATCTCTGTTGTTTCTGGTTCGGGGAATGATGATGTTACTGGAATCCTGCAAATCACACAGATCTGTTTGTCTCTGACTCGCCAGACAATGGTGGCTCCTGCGTGCTTCTCAGCGCTGCTATAGTTCAGGCTGTCCCAGGTCAAACCGCATGCCACAAGCTCAGAGGTGTATTGGGCTTGCTTGTGGCCCCAACTTCCTACTACTTTTATTAAGAAGCGGTACACATTAGGATTTAGAGGCAATGGACCCTACCACCAAGTGATGATAACCTGCTACTGCTTCGTTCGGTTTGGGGCTCACGGTAGGGTTTAGGGAGAGGCTAGAGGGCTATCGTTTGATGAATGCTGCTCTTGGCGAACCGACGTTGAGGGCTTTAGGTCGGGACTGACCAAAAAGAAGATGGAGCATGCAGTTGAGGGCTCATATCTTCAGCTTTTTGAATCCAAGGCATATTGTTTCAGGTCTGGGAACAGTTTGTAGGACACCTTGTAATGTCGGGCTAGAGGAAGAAGGTTCTCCGACTACAGATAGAGGAAACGCTTTTGCGGCATGTTCAGGCTCAGGGCCAAAGTAGGCTTCAAGCTGATTCAAGGTCTTGGGCCTACAGGTTTGAGCTCACTGGGAAAGCTACATGTGTTGGGCTACTTGCATGAAATAGGAACAAGCCAAAAAGTAAAGAGGCATACTACTGAACAACCTAGACTGGGAAGTGACATTCCCGAACCACCCCATGCCGGCAGCAAAGCGATCGTAGGCTCGCTCAGTGGCATCGGGCATCAAAACTTCTTCCTGTCAATGCGACCGCGAACTAAACCAGAAACCTAACACCCTGCTTTTGGAGGTCGAACTTATAGGGACCCTACGGAGTAGCTTGATGTTCAGGAGGACTTGTTGTAGAAGGGGTCGGGGGGTTTGGGGGGNAGCGGATAGGGTGCAGGGCCGTACGTGGGAGGGGGGGGAAGGGGGAGGCTCAGTGTCCACAATTTCTGTGAAAGCTTGAGGTCTCAGATTTAGCTTGTTGTTGCTTCTCTAAGTTCGTGTCTCGCTTAGAATCAATTCTATGCAAACTTCTGCCTCAAGCTTGCGACGCGAGCGGTACAGAATTTTCAACAAATCTGCTTCAGGTCCTAAGGACACCGAATAGTATATGCTTTGGCCCCCAAAGGACCTAAATTAGAACAAAGTCTCTACTATTTCGGTACATGAACCCTTATTTGCACATTCCGCAGAGTTTTCAAGCAATCAGGGTTCCGTATGAGCAACGGAGATTTTCGGACCAGGGCTTCAGGATCCCAGGATCCCAGGAAGGATGGAGCGATTTGGGGCTTCAGGGGTGTAGGGGATAGGGACCAGGGTAGGTTTCGGTTCTGGGTTTTGGGTTTAGTCGAAGATCCATGAACTGCAGTGAGCCATAACTACCGTCAACCCTAACTATGCAAACAGACTAACTGCCCTTCACTCTTAACCGGGCCTATCCCAAACCCTGCGAGCGCTCGCAGCCCGAGAGCAACATGCCCCGTCCAGGTTTCCTGTGCAGTAAGGAAACTGAGGAAGGCTAAACATGTAGGCTTTCACCCCTTGCCCGAAAGCCGGGGTCCCGGAGGCCGCACGCTTCTCTCTTTCCTCGGCTCGGGCAAGTCCGGAACTTCGGGTCGAACGGGTCTGGTGAGTCTAGTAGAGTACGACTTGACTTGAGTAGACATGATTCTTCACATGATGCTGAATGGCATCCTTTTCCATCGTGCAGGTAGGCGGCACGTGCATGGGTTGGCGGGGGGTCTAGTATCTAGTAGTCTAGTCTAGTGGGGCTCGAGACTTTCCCAAATAGGGTTGATAGTCTTTGGCATAAGAAGAGCTTGGGGCAGGGAGCTTGGTCTCAATACATCCCCTGACATCCGAAACATCCACAGCCCTAAACCCCAACTCCTCATAGCACCTTAAATCCGACTCCGGAAGCCCAGTCCAGGCCCGAGAACCTTGGATCCTTAGATGGTTGAAACCAAGCCAAATTCGAGCCCGCGTAAATGAAAACCTCTAGGCATCCATTGCGAAGCCCCGATCAACAAGTTCAAGAGCCCCTCTAGGACCACCCGTGTGAAATGTAACAGCAAATCTCCTGGTGATCAACTCTTCAAACACTAAATCTCACTTCAGCCCCGAACTTCTCAGACAAAAACCACGAAGCAGCCAAATCTCAAAATCCTGAAACGTGAGGCCTAACTGTGCTGAACCCCCAACCCTAAAACCTTAAACCCTGCTTCAGACAACTACTCAAGCCCAGACCCGAAACCCCAAACGCGAGACCCCTACCCTAAATCCTAAACCCTACACCCTAAATCCGTGAATCTCTGAATCCGCAAACCCGAAGTCAGAAAAGTGGACCACCGGTTCCCCGAGCTGGCCCTGTGCTGTGGCTTTGGGGGATTGGGGATGACGAATTAGGGTTTAGTGCTGTTGGGATCGGGGTTTATGGCTTGGTACATTAATACAAGAATTCAAACACTTTTCTTCACACAGAGCGTAAGAACCCTGTAGCGTGTACCACACTGTTTGCGGAAAGCCCACAAGCCCGACGTCAGACCCGTAAATCCTGAACACCTGATTAGACAAACCCCAAACCCTAAAGCTTACCTAACCCATCAAGCCTAAGCCCTAAACGCCCAAACCCTGAAACCCAAAGCCCAATCCCAAACCCCTTAACCCTAACCAAACCCGTAAAACCTAACCCCCAAAACCTAAACCCTGAACCTTAAACTCTACAATCCTCTTAAACTCCAATACCCCAAACCCTCAACCCCAAACCCCAAAACCAGCCCAAAAACCCTAAACCCTCTTTGCGATCCCACATATCTCAAGTCAAAGCGAGAGTCGGCCTGCCGGACCCGGTCAGGCCCCGACCATAGCCTGGCACGCAAACACAAGGCTTCTGAATAGGGCTTAGGGTTTAGGGGGTTAGGCGTTTAGAGTTTCGGGTACGCGCGGTGGGTGTCATTCTTTCGAAACGGGGGCACACCCACTTAT
The DNA here is from genome assembly GCA_003297005.1 of Symbiodinium sp. clade A Y106. Lineage (NCBI taxonomy): Eukaryota > Dinophyceae > Suessiales > Symbiodiniaceae > Symbiodinium > Symbiodinium sp. clade A. The sequence continues at coordinate 4,509 of BGNK01005417.1, forward strand.
CGTGCGCTTGCATCAGCATGTAGACCCGCCCAAACCACCCCAACTATTCTCAATTAGGGTTTAGGGTTCACCCCCTAAACCCCTCTCAAGGGGGGCTTTCTTGCTCTTTGCTTCCCTTCGTAGTTCTGCATATAATGAGCGTTTCACAGCAAACCGCAGCTGAGATGGATTGGTCTCGGGTTGTATGTCCTCGCGGCTAGAGGCTCTGCTCGGCGAGAAGCAGGAGTTTCCAACAAACAACCCGCCCCTCGCACCGTGTGAGGGTCCCTGGCAGAGAAGGCCCCGCTGAAAACAGCCTCTGGTGGCGCCTTGGGAAGGCCCTGGGCACTGCCAGGGCTTTGCCCCGAAAACCCAAAATGTTTCTGGCAATCCTGGGCGCAAGGAACACAATCTGGAAATTGGGCATCGCCCCCAAACTCCCACTGGGGGTACATAAGGGTGACTGTAAGGGATACAATGCATAGGGGCCTTAACAAGTGAAAGGGTTTCTTTTGAGGGCTCTTTGTACGGGCTCCATAACTGTCATTAATGATCAGGGTTCGACTGCAAGAGCCTCAATGATTAGAACAGAGCTTTGGGTTACATCGTAGTATAACCGTGTTAGGGAATCCAAAAGGAGTAGCATTGGTAGCGGCAACTATTGCCCATATAGAGTCCGCACAATTAGGGTTTTGGGGCTCGCGATTTGGGGTGTCTTCTTCAGAGGCTGTTTGGGACTCGCAACTGGCTCTCGCCACGAGTTCAGATCCTGGGTCAGAGAGGATTCTCTCAGGTCCTCAAGCGAATGATGCAACTGAGCGCTGATATATTAGTGTGCTTGTTCACCTTTACAAGATCTTTACAGGTACTGCAATATGAAAACCTCTCTGACCTTTTTGTCAGAGGTAGTGGGATCTTCAGGACTGGGGATTGTGATTAGAACGAGGTTTGGGGCTTGGGATTTGGCCTGATTTCCGATCCTCTTGCAAAATCTGTTTCGGAATAAGGTATTGAAGCACTGAGTACATGGGGTTAGCACGGAATGAAACGATCTACTGACGACAGAAGCTCCTATACTGTGGTATGGAATTCCCTAAAGCTTTGCTAAACGCTTAACTTCGTAAACGTCCCGCTGCGGACCGCCGGCATTATGATGTAGTAGGGGGCCTTGTTGATGGACCAGGGTTAATAATTGTTCACTGATAGTATAGCATATCCGTTATAGTATGTTGTCGCCCAATAGTACATTCTCAACTACAGCATACAATCATCGCTTGTGGTTCGTGGCAACCTTAAACCCTACATTGGTCTTTGTAGGGCGGAGGTTATCGAGTTTAGGGCCAGCTTAGGGTTCAGAGTTTGAAGTTTTGGGCTGCGGGCTTAAGGCTTAGGGTGACGAGCGTGGGGTTAAGGTAGGGCCGACGGTTTTAGGTTCAGGGTCACGTGGTGCCCTAGTGTAAGGATACGAGGCTGAGGAATCTGGGCTCCGACAGAAGAAGCTTTGAAAAAGGCTCGTGAACAGACTGGGGACTGTGTTTGCAAGAAACTCATGTATATGCCCATATATACCCCAAGCCGAAATAAAAAAAACAGGGCCATGCCTCATGAGCACGAGAAAGCAGAACAGCGAGATGGAACCTTGAGGCCCGGGGGGACAGGCCCCAAAATCCAAAACCACCTCACGTGCAGCCTGAACAAAACTTAGGTTTTTGTCGGCGTTCCAGTCTTCCTTGGCTTTTGCACGGCACCGATTCTCGAGTCTGCGGTTCATTTACAGATTAAAGCTTAGAGCCGGGTGGTAAATCAGGCAAATGCAGCTCTGTCCTTGTACACCCACATACAGTACTCCCAGTCCTGTTTGCGCTACCTTATTTACTGCATGGAGATCTCATGTTGCAGGAAGCTGGCCGGAAGCTGGAGTTTACGTTCAGCATCTAGTCTCTCAGGTCCAGCGCTGAGAGTTTGGGTTTACGACGGTTGACGAGCCACAATGTGATTATTTATCTCAAAAAAAACAGGGTTTACGGCTCAGCATTGCAATCTCGAAATCCACATCTGTCGAACGACCTGTTGCCCAATGGAAAGTGTGAACGTTAGCATTAAATTACTCTTACAAGTCATAGGAATCCGTGTACGTGGGTACATGGACCTGTATGGGACCGTTTCAAGAGAGGTCATCAGTGCGTCTACCAGCAAACACAGGGCAACAGCTGGAGAACCGATCCCTTCTTCAGTTGTTCAAGGGTTTAGTCGGTTTAGCATCTGTTGTTTAAGCGTTTAGGGTTTAGGTTGAGTTTGGCATGTGTTCGGTCGTGGGCTAGTATCTGCTGATATGTATCCTTTTTTGAGGAGTTTCTGAAGAGAGATTCAGAAAATAGACCTAAAGGAGCGGGGTCATTGCTGCAAAGAGATCCGTTCAGTGCATATAATATAAGAGCCTTATAAACGTTGGAATAGGGTTTGCGGGTTTTCGGACTATATACTATATCAGGTGTGTTTGGATCGCAGATCCATTAGTTTAAAGGGTAGGGCTTCGCGGCCTGGTTCAGAGTACAAGCATAAAGTACAGGATTTCTGGCTTCAGTGACATGATCAAACAGTACCGCCCCCCTTGTCTGCAAGACCAGACACATATTAAACCTGCTATTCTCAACAACGCATTGGGTTTGTATCAGAACAAAATGGAACACATCATTCCTCGGGAACATGAGACCAAGTCAACACACTTAAATGCTACAGTAGCTGCTAACCCTTATACCTCACCCTGAAATGCTTAAGCCGACACCCTGCGCTAAATCTACTGTATGTGCTAACACACTGACCCGCAGAAGCCAGAATGTCCGAAACTCCAAGCCAAGCAACCGATCAGGAGGTTCACCATCAAGGCAGCGGGGCCCTGAAGAAGCTTTGATTTAGATATGGGTGCTTGTCAAAATTATGGTCTCTTTTTGGGTCCTTATAATACGGCACCTAATATTTAAGGTACCCAAAAAGGGGCCATCAATTTGACAACTACCCATATATCTACTCACCTATCTGTTTCTGTATTCATGGTTTATCTTGTAGTACTGCTATTACTTATGAGATGGCGATGATCATGGCTTTGGTTTTGACTTTGACTTCGGCTATGATTTTATGCCTATCATTTCAGTTTTGTTGTTGTCTTAAGACTATGATGATGGTTGCTGTCATCACACAACATGAGGATTACTAGGTTACATGAGAGCTGCGGCTGGCGGCGCATTTTTTTGACGGCGCTGCCCCTGTCTCCGCTTCGTGTTGGCACTGGCAGAAAATCTCCATCTCGTCGTTGATCGTTCGAGTCCAAAGAGAATTAAACCGTTTCATAGATGTGCTTGATTTTGTTGTAAGCAGTGCCAAGTATGTTATAACATACTACAATGTCAAATGTCAATTGTCTGTCAACTATGATATGCTAGACTACAGTTCGCCTCGCGGAGCGAGTCCTGACGACAAACTTCCTGCCGCATCTTGGCTTGGCTGTTCGGATGTGAGGGGTTCAGCGCTTAGGCATTGTGGAGCTTAGGTTGGTGGTTTTTAGGATTTGGACTTTGCGACTTGAGTTTGGGGTGCAGGATTTGTTGCATTCGAACTTAGCAACATCTTGGGTGCTTCGGAATCAAGGCTTAGGGATAACCATGCAGGGCTTCCTGCGCAATATTTGCGGGTTCACGCTGTCGGGGTTCTCGCTCTCGAACTGTAACAGGGTGTGTGTGCGGGAATTTTGGTCTGATGTGCTCACAAGCTTTAAAAAAGCCTTTTTATGCATGTGCTCTCAGGCTGAAAACTCTTTTATCAATGCAAGATTTTTCGTGAGCGTCGCCAATGCTACGCCCGGATTCCGATTCAAATCCTGCAAACCACCTCGGAGCGCAAGCGGCTTTCACTATGCAGCCCCTAGATCCTCTGACAGAGACACTTTGAAGCCTTGTCGAACACCGAGAACATGTAAGATTGATGTGTCAGAAGCACCCCATGCCTCGGTCTAACTCCATAGGCACCATGACCAGTACTCCCTGAAGCACTAGACCATGAAGCCAAATTGCCAAAGTTGGTAGTCTAGACTTCCAGCCAGCCCTAATTCTTAACGTATCCCCTGAGACCTCCCATTGAATCTCTACACCCGTTACGTCCCGAAACCTGCAAGCCCCGAAACCGAAACCCCTGCAGCCACGTCCAGCTCTGAGACCAGTGAACCCATATGGGAGTTTCCGAAAATTAGGGGTACCTTGTTTTGGTACTATTTAGGGTACTATACTAGCTATTTTCGGAAACCCCCATATCTCCGAACTTGGCCCTTCACTGACCCCTGACCCCTAAACCCAAAACAAAAAAAAAACTGGAAACCCCTGAACCCCCAACCCGGAATCCTGAACTCTCAACCATGGAGTCCTAAACTTCCCGAAAACCATATTCTCTTCTCTGCTTATTTCTGCTTTATTCGGCTATCTTGTATTATTCTCTACTCTACTGTACTCGAGTATGACTATGCTGTATTACAAATTGAAATTATACTCATATTGTACTGTTAATACTTGCATTACACTTGAACTATATTCAAAGCCCACCTGTCTTTTTCTACCTGTGTTTTTTGTATATTGCACTCCTGTAATGAAGCTCGGCCTGCAGGTGCCGAGTCCTCGGGAGGTCTGCGCGGCGCCCCTTCGGGGCTGGTCCCTCTCAGGCCACGGCTTTAGGGTTTAGGGTTTAGAGTTTAGGGTTTAGGGGTTTAGAGTTTAGGGTTTAGGGGTTTAGAGTTTAGGGTTTAGGGGTTTAGAGTTTAGGGTTTAGGGGTTTAGGGGTTTAGGGGTTTAGGGGTTTAGGGGTTTAGGGGTTTAGGGTTTAGGGTTTAGGGTTTAGAGTTTAGGGCTTAGGGGTTTAGGGGTTTAGGGGTTTAGGGTTTAGGGTTCTGGGGCGTTTCGGTTTCATTGGGCTTGGGGTTTCAGGTTTAGGGCCCCTTCAGGCCAGGGTTTGGGGCTTTTTAACTTTGGGTTTGGGGTTTAGGGTTTAGGGTTTAGGGTTTTTAGGGGGTTTTATAGGGGGTTTATAGGGGGTTTATAGGGGGTTTATAGCGGGTTTATAGGGTTTAGGGTTGAAGGTCCTCTCAGGCCAGGATTTGAGGTTTACGGGATGCTTGGGGTTCATAGGCTTAGGGGTTCGGGTTGCGGGCTTGGGAATAAAGCTTAGCATCTAGGTGTTGGTCCGTAAATGAGCGTGAGGACGAAAGTTGTATGAAAGGTGTGGAGTTTGTCTTTTCTAGAGAGGGAGCTGTTCCAAGTACCCAGCGAGCAGACCGTTCATGGCCTTCTCTATTCTAGCCACATCACCACTTCTTCTGGAGTGGTAATATGCCAACGCATTCACCATCAGCATGTTTGCTGCTTTAGCCATCGCCTTAGAAGTTGATTCACCGTCAAATTGGCACGAAATTTGCCAACGGAGGACCTCCTAGCGAAAAGAACGGCGTCAAGATTGGCACATAACTGTCAGCCATTCGTTCAACACTCCCAATGCGAATCTCTTCGTCCACTGTCGGGGTTTAGGTTTTGATGGTTTTGGGATATCGGTACGGGCATTCATAAGTCACTGTCGGAGTTGGGGTTGAATAGGGGCTGCGGCTGTGTCAGGTCGGGCTTGCAATGTAGGGCTTCAGCTGTCGTAGGCTTAAGTGTTTGCAGGAGGTCAGGGGTGTGGCCTCAATCAGTCTCTGACACCTGAAATCCGACCCTTACGCATCCTCGAGCACCGTCCCCCTGCTGATTCCGTAAACACTTGAACCCTAATTACACCTCACTATACTCCCGTTAAACTGGAAGCCGAGGAATGGGGGCAACGGGGGGTTAAGTAAGAACGCCTACATAAGCTATGCCTGAATTTACGTATGTGTGTTTTGTTTTCTGGTGCTGACGGCATGGGTTCATGGGTATTTATGGAAGGGTTGGGATGGTGCTTTCAGTGTTGCGGGATTGAAACGGAAAAGATCGGAGGATTCCGGATTGACGACAGCTAAGCCAAAATGGCCTTAGGGATTGAACCCTAGACCCCCGACGGATACCCTAAACCCAAAACCGAAACCCGTGAATCGGAATTTCGCGTTCATGTCGATGGTTTAGGGGTGTTCAAGATGTACGGAGCAGTAAACGTGGCTATCTAAGGGGCATTCAATAGCACAACAGGGGTTTGGGGTATACTACTCGGTAAATAAACACGTAGGGACCAGAGATTACATTACATAAGGCGGCATTGTTACTCAGCATGCGACCCTTTATGAAGAAAACAAAGCCAATCGCTTCCGGCAGGGCAGCCTTCGCATACTCCTGCAGCAGAGTGCTGGTAGCGAATTGATCTACATGTAGAGGATGCTATCAGCCATGCAGCTGTTGCCTTCGTTGGGTGTTTGCTCCTTGTTGTAATACTGACGGCCATTGTAGAGGATGCCTTTGAAACCTTTCACCGCGCAAGCCCAAAACCCCCGAAACCGTTGCATCCAAACAAATTGTGACTCCATGTCGATAGCTCGAGACGCAGGGTGCTCCGGGGCTGGGGTGCCCACATGGACCAGAATGGCGATTATATCATAATCTGTTCTCGGCTTCACTGTCGCATATCGCCCTGATGCTTTGGTGACAAGCTATATACATGCTCAGAATGCTAGATGGCCAATGCCGCCCCTTCAGCTGATAATGTGAAGGCTAACAAGCAAAATGTAATCTTGCTTAGCGTTTACGTAGGGCTTAGGCTTTAAATTCAGATGTTGAATGATGAGCCTGGAACCCTTCCCATAAGTACAAAGAGGGTGCCTGTGGGCACTCTATTGATAGGCGGGTCACTTGTGACTTCTGTCAGGTGTCACTTGTGACTTCTCGAGAGGCGGGTCGCTTGTGACTTCTGTCGGGTGTCACCTCTGACTTCTCTAGCCAGCGAATTTGCAACTCTCAGCAAAAATGCATGAAATCACTTGTGACCTCTCTGGCTTGGGATCGGCTTTCAATCTTGCATCCTGGACTTTCTCGCAAGGGTCCGCGGTTTGGGGTTAGGGTTCAGGGTTTACGGTCATGGGATTGGGGTCTAGCCGAAGGGTTCAG
>BGNK01005417.1:14607-25681 GCA_003297005.1 Symbiodinium sp. clade A Y106
CTATGATTGCCTCTGCAGCCTGCTCCGTGTAGCGTTGTCGTTCAGACTTGCTGCCGCCCCGCCCATCTGCAGAGAGAGCCGCTCCAGTAGGCTTCTTGCAACCGGAACTGCAGTAGCTTCTCGTCGTGCGCGCAACTGGCACGGTGCTGGGCTACAAACGACAGCACCTCCAGTTCTCAGCGAGGAAGGGCCGCCAAGGTAACCAAAGATCCGCAAGTAAGGACACTGCAGCAATTTGTAAGGGCAGAGACTGAGAAGTCACAAGCGACACCGGCACAGAAGTCACAAGTGACACCCGACAGAAGTCACANATCCGCAAGTAAGGACACTGCAGCAATTTGTAAGGGCAGAGACTGAGAAGTCACAAGCGACACCGGCACAGAAGTCACAAGTGACACCCGACAGAAGTCACAAGCGACCCCTCTACCACTCTATTTGCTTCGCAGCTCTGTACCAAAGGATCTCGAGGTAACAGCTTGCCAAACCCCGCTGGTTCCAAAACCCTAAACCCTAAACCCCTAAACCCCTGAGACAGAGCTGGCCCTGGCTACAGAACTGGGTCTTCCGTCACACGTCTGTCGATTTGAATCGCAAGCTACGTGGGAGTTTCGGAACATAAAGGACCCAATCTAAACTCTTGTTCTAAGGAACCTGAAACAAGTTTCCCTAATCTTAAAATACTCCATGTTGCTTTGAAGCCCTGCCAGTCGCCACACAAATATACTCCGAACTCTTGATCCTTCCAAAGATGAGAAGAGGAACGCCTACCTTGCTCAAGAAAATGTCTTCCGCTTCCTGGCTCTGCCCCTCCACTACCGCCTGCTGCCTGAGCCTCCGATTAGGAAAGCCAGAGCAGCCCAAAGCGCAAACCCCGAGCCCCAACTCACAGACTTTCCCTTAATTCAACACCTGAACCACAAACAGATGAGCTGTCTTCAAATGTCAAAAACTCATCATAGCCCCAGCCTAAACCGGTCCATGAAACCCCAAATCAAAATCCCAAAGCCATATACACGAAAACGCAGAGCCCTAAACGGCCTTGATTGTTACGCCACAATTGTCTTCCTCCAACGAAAAAGGAACAAACTTTTCCAAAACAAAAAAGCAAAAACATATCTAAATCTGTGCTTGGACCTATATATATATATATATGTATACGTATAGATCTAAGCTGGCCTCCTCCTCCTCTTCGCCCTCGAGGTGGCTGACCGCAGTGCCAGCTTTCAACTGGCCCTGCGATTTTGTGCTCGCAGATCTTCCGGCTTAAAGTTTAGGGTTCAATGCTCAGGCTTTGAGGTTGAAGGTGAAGAGTTCAGGGTTTAACGGATGGGTTACACTTAAACCTTAACCATAAACTTTGCTTAGTTCGGAACTTCTGGCCCAAGAAGCCTCAATCCTAAGCCCTGACATGACACGCCTTGTCATGGACCCCTGAGTCTTAGAACACTCCCTAAACCCTAAACCCTAAACTCTTTCAAAGCCTTAAGCCGTGCATCCCAAATTAAATCTCACGACTAAGCCCTCAACCCTGAGGACCTGATCCCTCAGCACCGAAGAGACGAGATCCCACGATCAGGTTTAGGGTTCAGGGTTCAGGGGTTGTGGGTTTTTGGGTTTTGGGTTTTGGGGTTTAGGGTTTAGGGTTTAGCGGTTGGGGTTTAGGGTTTTAGGGTGTAGGGTGCCCAGACATCTTCATGAAGGCCTCGGACCGGAGTAGTTCTAGAGCAACTCCTTCGGGTCGTGGGGCTTCAGGTCTACAGTTCGGCCCAGAAAAAACTAAGTATATCAAAATATGTTCTGGTGTATTTTAGCTTTTTGGATTATAGTATGTTATAGTATGTTTTACTATCGCATATCGCGACCTCCGATACGCGTAGTTCTCTAAAATTAGGGCTCCTTTTTCGGTCCCCAAAATAGTGAAAGACCCGAACAGGGACCCTAATTTACAGAACCACCCATACGGCAGAAGCCTTGGAGAAGAAAACGGTGCGCATAGGCACTAAGTAAGCCCTGGATGCGAAACCGAGACTTAAAACAAGCGTAAACCCTAAACCCTTGAACTCTAAACCTCAAACCTGGACCCCCAAACCCCAAACAACCGAAAACCGCTGACCCTGAACCCTGCGATATGACGCACTTATCCGAATCTTGATTTCTATGTTTATATATATATACATATATATATACATATATATACATATATGCAATGTATAAGTATATACCCATATGTACATATACATATCATATAAGTAAACAAATAAACATATGTATCATATGTACACACACATACATACATATATACACATATATGCATGTACATACATATATGTATGTATATGTATATGTATACACATATCTGTCTATCGGAATCTTCTCGCCTCACGGTGGTGGAGGATCGAGTTCAACACCACGGCCGTGCGGGCACCTGCGACCTGGAGATCGTCACAGCCCCAAACCTCGAAAGCACCGAAAAGGTTGAGAATTGTATTGATAATACCAATAGAAGTATGCTAATACAAATAGTAGTAGTAGTAGTAATCGGAATAATAGTTGTAGTTGTAATGGCAATCATAGCAAACGATAGTAATCATAAGGGGACGTATAGAAATATATATATATATATACACATGTATTTAACAGCACGGCACCTTGAAGGACCGAGCTTCGTGACCCCTCAGAACCCTCAAACTAAGCTTCCGAAAGACCCCAAGAGATGAACTAAACTCGGAACCCTAAACCTAATACCTATTGTAACCACAGCATAATATACCCCAAAACCATAAACCCTAAGCACCGAGGCCGGCGCGAGCATCTTCGACAGCATCTCACGCTTCCAGGCTTCGAAGAGCTCGTCGGAGATTCTGGGAATTTTGGATGAAAGCCTAGACTAAACCTAGACCTCTTAGAGGGCTTAAGGTCTAGGGCCTAAACCCTGAATGGTACAGCTGCGGGCGTTTCAGGATGCTTGGGGTCTTGCGGTCCCCCCCTCGTGATACGGGAGTTTCTGAAATAGGGGACCCTAATATAGTATCCTAAATAGTAGGATCCTTATTATAAAGACCCCTGAATAAGGTACCCCTAATTTTCGGAAACTCCCATACGTACTCATGATAGAAGGCTGTTCTCAGAAATAGCAAGTAGAATCGCAAACTCCGGGAACACAAGCAGACACAACCCTCAGCTCTGATCAACTCGTTAAGTCTGAATGAACGCCAGAACCCAGAAATCCTCAAGACCCTAAACTCCCTAAACTCCACAACCTAAACCCTGCAGAAGCTATCGTACCCCTTATGGCAAGCCATATCAGATACCCCTACTCTAAGCAAGCCAAAATCCCCTGAACTCAGATCTGGCCTGAACACGCCTTTCGAGTCCAGCTCATCTAAGATCTGCTTGCCGGTCACCGGATTCCTTGCCCCACGATGGCGTCGGATTTGCGGCGTGGGAGATCTTAGGGATCAGGGCTTATGGCATAAAGACCGTGGGCATTGAGGGACAAACAGGTGAAGGTGTCGCGGTGGCAGCCCTATGCAGGTTCTTGAAGTCACTGTTGCTGCTCAAATGTTACGACTATGGTATACATGCACACGATGAAAACAAGTCATATGAATGGCCGCAACAACATCAGTCGTGATGGTGCTCGCAATAGTATTGGCGGTGCTCATCATCAAGCCCTCAGCTATCATGTACACCCTTAGCCTAAAACGCTGAGCCGCATACCCTCGACCCTAAATTTAAGATCCTCATCCTCCTCGTTGTCGACCCCATTCCAGCTCCCCATGGCGGTACTAGAAACCAAGACTTTGTCAGCTCCAAGGGCTATTTTCATGGAGACACAAATTCGGAACCTGCCGACCGGGCTTCTAGGGGAACTAACTCTGCTTGTTTCTGCCGCAAAGACAGCAGGGCTCTGTGACGAACTCACCCTGGCGTGTTTTAATCGTGCTCGAACCAGCCTGAGGTCCCTAGCCCGGAGTGCATCACCCTAAACCTGAAAAGCCCAATCCTCGTCCCCAAGTCCTAAACCCCCCAGTCCGGCACTCTCAACCGCAAACTCAACATCGGAGCAAGACTGACATGGCAAGACCAACAAAGCCAAGCCGGGACTGGTCCGATCCGTGTCGACTACTGAGCAAGCGAGCCCTGAAACCTAGAACCCGGAAGTCGAAGCTTCTGAAAAGCCTTGGGGCCCTTGACTTCAGCCGTCAGTGCTCCAGATCGCTACCTAGGATTTAGGGGTTAGGGTTAGGAATTTAGGGCTTCTCCTTGCACCCTAAACTCCGAAGGCAGAAGTGAACGGATCCTGCTAGAGCCTGTCCTGTAGACACTCTCGCACATGAACTTGGCAGATTCGTCCGCCCACCTTTTCAGAAGCATCTCGTGCTCCTGCGGGAACGGAGCAGAAAGGCTTTCGGCTTGCACGCAAAGATACCCGAATACCGTAGACCCTAAGCCCTGACCCAAAAGGCCCTAAACTTGGCTCCAAACTTTAATGGAGTAGGATTTGGGGTGTTGCTGGTCCCCGGTCGAGGGTCCAGCCGGACGCTGGGTGCAAAAATCTTGTTTTTGTTGAAGGGCGGGGGGAGGGAGGGTTTGGGGTTTAGGGCTTACCTGGACCCGGTAATACCTACCTTTTTCAGGACATATATAAGGAAATCATAAGAAGGAACCCTGCAAGCAAGGTTGCTTGGGTTCAGGTAGGGTAGATAGAACCGGAGCTCAGAGGTATAGGATGAAGCCGAGCTTGAATGGGTTGGCCTGTCCAGTCCTCAGGGCTCAATCAGGCTGCGGGGCAGAGGGCGTCTTCGGGATATGGTTTCGGATGAAAAAAGAGACTGAGTAATTAATCCGAACAGAGTTCTGGTGTACAGTATCGTTTTACTACCACAAGGCATGGTAAGGAAAAGTTTTGAATAATGTCGGTAAATATTCCCGCTTCCATATTACTTACTGACACATGAAGTCGTCGCCGCAGCAGGAAAGCCGTGACCTGAATCCCAAACCCTAACTCTCTCTTGTTGGATTCGACCTTGATCCCCACAGAGCCTCCTGGAACATTTAACCCTGTCTCAGATCTCCCGAATTCAACACACGCACACGCACGCAGAGACACAGTCGCACGCCACAAGAGAAAGAACTGAAGGCAACCCTGAACCCAATCATAAGCAGGACTGCAAGTATATGTTTTCAATAGAGGCATCTGCCTTGGTGAACAAGGAAAAGGGTAGACCTTAAGTCTAGGGATGAGGGCGAAAGACCCGGAAGCCTGAGCCCAGAACGCCAGGAGCCCCAAATCGCGAATCCCCGACCTGCTTGAACTGCTCACTGTCCTTTTCGTACCTGCAGAAGCCGCTTATGGTGGTCTCATGGTGGGTCGACAGGGTACGGGCTCAGGACGGCTCATAAGGCCAAGGATTTAGGCTTAAACACGGGTCGAGGGTCTCCATCTTCAACCTACGTCTTACGAGCTCTCTTGCACACTGACTTCGTCGCCGCGACATCTCAGAAGTTCTGCCGAGAAGCTCGACACGTGTCCGCTGCACGTGTGTCCATCCACCCCACCAGAAGCCCGGGGAGTCCTTGATCACGGCCTGCGAATGCAGTTCAGGGCCCAGGAGGAGTCGTGGCATACAGCCCAAAAGACTCTCGAATTTATGCTTGAAGGTGCAAGATCTAAGCTTAAGGTTTTGATGTTCGAGACCTATCTCCAACATTCAAGATCTGATAGCCTTGGCCAAAACTCCTGAGCCAAACCCACTACTTACTTACCCCCGAACCCTCCGAATAGAGGGGCCTGGAGCAGCTCAGAATGGAGATTGGGTTTGAGAGTTTAGGGTGTAGGGTTTAGGGTTCTTTACTTGTCCAGCTTTATGAGGGAAGCGATTGTCAACCTGTAGGTTACCTCCCCCCCAAGTGAAAGGTTCAAGGTCATCTGTCCGACTGAGCTACCCTGTCAATTTTAAAAAAGTTAAGCAAGGCGCTCGTTCACAAGCATCACCCAAACGACTCACTCACCAAACTTCCACAGGAGCCCTATATACGCTGACCCAGGAAAGAAAGCTTAAACCCTGCCTGATCAAACAGGTTTGGTTCCATGTCGTCCCCAGCCCCTAAGCCGCCCGACCTTATTCCTTTTAGCCATAGACCAGGAGAGGCTCGGAGCTTTAGGGTTCAGGATTCCGGGATTCGGGATTAGGGATTCGGATTTACGGACTTGGATTTAGAGTATAAATTTTTGGCTTTTCCATTTTCCTTTAAGTTTGAGACTGAGGGCGTTGACGCCTGGGAGTTTCAGCTGTGGGCCCTTCACCAAACCGAGCCCGCTTGCCTGCGTGAGCTCTTTGTCCCAGACCTAGGGTTTCGAGATGTGATGCCATAATCATGCAGGAACAATGAATGAATATATATATATATATACATATACATATACATATACATTTACCTATACACATATATATATTTCTCACTATAGTTGTATGGGAGCTTTGAGAGTGCGCTACGGATGACTGAAGGCAATGGAAGGTCGGCTCTGGAAGGGAGCTCGGAGCTGTGGAGTCCTCCAAAATGGAAGCTCCAGCGCTATGAGCGAGCCGTATCTAGATCCTGAACACCAGGTTCTTATCTTAATGGCAGCTGAAAAATTCCAGAAGCCCAGATACACCACGTGCTTTTCGGTCCTCTGATTTTGCAATTGGAACGTCGGGATTGGGGGAGATCCAAGTATATACAGCACCCAAGCATAAACCTTTGAAGGCAATGTGCCTCCCTGGGGCTACACTCAATCATCACTAAACCGTGGACAAGCTTCAATGCTTCGGGCCCTCAAACCCGAAAACCCTCCAACGTAGTCTACGGGTTCCAATGCCATGGGTTTTGGGACTTGACTTCGGGGGGCTCACGGCTTTTCACCCTCAAAATCAACAGAAGACCGAGAAGACCAGCGCCTATACCACCAGACCCCCAAGCCATACAACTCTGAACCTGCGACTCCTCAAGCCCCAACCCGTACCAGTCCCAAATCCCTACAACACACCGATAGACCGGTTCGAGCCCGGAACTCTAAGCAACAACCCTCTTCTTGAAAGCTCGCCATGTCTGCTGAAGAAGCCGATGGGCTCACAACGGTACGAAGATGCTACGATCCCTTACATAAGAAATGTAAGAAGTGCTTTCAAGAGATCCCTTAAGGCGGTACGGCGGTACTTAGCTGCCAGCATCATACAGGTTCGTCGTCTTGCCGCGAAAGAGCACCTCAGCCAACCGACAGCTCTCAAGCATTAGCACTGCTCCTGCCATGCAGAACTCAAAACAAGCGAACATAGATCCCTGCTTTGTCGAATAAGGTTTGGGGGGGCATATTGTAGAATGACCGTGTGTGTATATATATATATACAAAAATGTTGTGTATATATATATATATATATATATGTATGTGAAACGTCACTGCTTCTGTATTACACAGGGACATGAACTGCTGCGACTATATCTCCTGCACATCTTTCATGGGAAACCCATCGCTCTCATGCATTCGCACTAGTCCTGTCTCAAAGACAAAACGGTTTAGGGTTTAGGGGCATTCCGTTTGGAGAACAAGGTCTCCTGTGTCCACATAGATTTTTTCACAACGAAGGCGGTCACAGAGGCCTTTCCCTGCTTCTGGTACTACACTTAGGAGGATGTGTAGGAGCCTTTGAACTAGCACCGTAGCCTACTCTACTTTCAAGGATCCTCATGTCAACCCTGATCTAGACTGTAAAGGGGTCCCTACAAGTTGGTTATGCGAAGATAAGGTAAGTTTCCTAGGGGTTCGCTGAGTTACGCGGGCTCGGCATCTAGCTGTTATAGTCGCAACTTACGGATGCCCTGCAGAAAAAAATCAGGGTTTGGAGAGCTTTGAAAAGATTAGCATCGCAGGGGCCTCCGGTTTCACGACTTGGGAGTTTACTGTCATTGGCTAGGGTTTAGGGTTTAAAGTTTAGGATTGAAGGGTTTGGGGTCAAGGGCTGTCGTGCTCAGCCAAGGAGGGCTCGCTGCCCTGGGCTCCATGGGGGGGAGGGGGGTCCGNGGAGAGGGGAGAGGGGGGAGAGGGGAGAGGGGGGGGGGTATATTGTAGCATTGTAATAAGGCACCTAGGAATAATGTTGGTAATTTTGGGCTTGGGGTCCAGGGCTCGGGTTTTGGGGGTTGAGGGTTTGGTTTGGCAGTTTGACATGTAAAAGGCGTCATGCAACTTATGGCTTAAAGCTTTAGGCTTATGTTACTTTCACATTGAACCTGTGAACCTGTGAACCCAAACAGGTGTCAACGTCAACACCTCCGAAGGCAGCTGCAACAAATATCTCATCCCGGCAGTTTAAGCTCTTCTCGCTCAACATCGCAAAGCAGAAACCCCGACACCCCGAGCGTTAAAGCATACGGCAGGAAAGCCTTAATCTTAAGCCCCCGAAACCCCACAACCCCCCGACAACAAAAAAACTAAACTCCAAGATCCTCGCCGTGATATTGCGACCCATGTCCGTCTCTCCCGTGCCGAAATGCATGGGCTGAGCCATGTCCTCTCCATGGATCTGTGTTGTGTCTGTAATACAGGGGCCTTAACATTTTGAATAGGGTTCGGGGGGGGCACCTTGGTAATGACTTAGGCTTCTATATTACGCATACACGGTCTGTCGCTTCTTGGGGTTCATGACTGTCTATGGTGTAGGGCTTAGGGTTTTGTGGTTCAGGGGGGTAAATTTCTGTATCTATGCATTCACTTACGGCTTTGTGCACTTGCACATCGAGTCTTGGGCTTGCCCGAAACTCGTGGATTCCTTGCTTTTCTGAAGCTCCCCTGTCTTCCAGGCTCCGGGGGCGCCAAGATCATCAAGCAAGGGTTGTAACCAAACCCTGATACCGGGACCTCCATGAAGAGATTTCAGGGCTTTTCAGTATACTTGTATGGGACTCTACGGGGTCATTAATAAGACTATTGCGAGGTGTTCCGAAGTCTAAATTTGAATTAAACCCCTGAAACTCAATCCTAAAGCCGGGAATGGCGCAACACAGACTCTGTGGCGCTCAACTACCTTCGTGTCGGGTGAAGACTGCTCACTGTGTAATCCTTGCAAGGATACTCGACAAGGGACGGAAAGCGCATGCACAATCAATAGCCACCTGAAGCGGATCCGCCCGTTGAGTCAAAAGCTCCTATGTAGAGCCGCAGAGGGCTAACTTAGTTGCTGGGTTCATAAGCCCCAAAAAGTGTACACTTTCAGTTTTATAGTGCGTAATATTCTCCCAAGAAGTGTAAAGTGTACCCACTCAGCTACCAAGCTAATTACAAAGGAGTTCCGATACCAGGGCTCCGGGGGTTCCTGGCTCAGGAGTTTTCAGGGTTTAGGAGAAATACAGGGCTACAGGGCTATAATAAGGAACCCCCAAACTAGTATTGGTAATCATGTAGGCCCCTACATTATAGGACTTTGGTTCCAGGTCTTCCGATGTCTAGCTGTAGACGTTCGGGCCTAACCGCTCGAGTTCGACCCCTGAACCTCAAGTCAGGATGTGATTCTGCTTGCTGCGCTGGAGGTACTCCTAACAGTCCTAACATGTCGGGCAATGCTGTTGTGATCCTACGTCCCCCCAAGCCCTTGAACTGAAGAACACTGAACCTTGAACCCATAAACCCTGGGAGCCCTTCTGTCCCCCATCAAGTTGATGAGGTACTTGACGCAGTCTGCATCCGTGAGCTTGACGCCGTCGGGCCTCTAACTCTAGTCCGGTCTTTCGGGACATTGCTTGGTTGAGGGGTCACGGATGATTGGGTTTCGGGGTCGAGATTCAAGGTGCGGCTGCTGCTGCTGCTACTGACACTGATACTGCTGGCGCTACTGTGCTGCTGCTGCTCCTGGCCCTGGTGCATGGTTTGGGTTGAGAGAGTTACTGGGGCCCCCAGCCGCAAAACATCATCACAAATCCGTACGTTTCAGGGTTCAGGGGCTTCTCTGGCCGTAAACCCGACAAAACAGTCGGTGTTGACTCATTCATCCCCTTCATTCTAGGGTCTGAATCCACTGGCACTGCTTGTTTTCTTCAAAGTCCGATTTTTCCAAGCCAATCCGCTGGCATTGCTTGGGCTTTCGAAGTAACCAAGGAGAAACAAGTATACACTTTAACTTTGACTTCATAATGGTCCCTCTAGGAACAGGTCCCAAAAAATGTACTCAAGCATGGTACTCCAGAACCCCGGGGATTGGGCTTTGATGCCGAGAGCCGGGCCACTTGAGCTCCACCAGGTCCTTACCTGTGGGCATCTTGAGGTACTGGTCTTTTACGAATGGGAATTTAGTAAGTGTAGGGTTGAGGGCTTAGCGTTAGGGTTTAATGGTTTCGGGTTTAGGGTTTAAGGGTCCAGCGTTTGGGTTTCAAGGGTTAAGGGGTGTAGGTTTGGGGTCTAGGGTATCTCAGTCAGAGGCCCTTTGCTTATCTCGAACTAGGATCTCTTCTTTTCTAACCTTGCAAGTAGATGTAGACTTCGGGATTTGGAATCCGACATTGCAAGTGTGCGCATTCTGCTAGACCATATATTATGGGGGCTCTATGCGGGGGAACAGGGGGTCTGATGGCTCGTCAACCTAGCCCTAAACCCGAAGCTAGATCTATGCTTCGGATACTTTTGTCGGGCTCCTCTTCCGGAAAATCTGAAATTTCAACAAGGGCCCTACTAATATAGGCCTAAACAATTATTAATACGATTTTGGGGGTCCCTATTACGTATATTTAACATATCCGCCGACCCCCCCGTGGGCGGCGTCAGTGAAATCCCGAAGGTGTTTTTCCTGGATGCCCCCCTCCATCTCTTCACTCCTTTACAGAGCCGTGACAGGCCTCCAATGCTGGGTGCCCCCCTCCATCTCTTCACTCCTTTACAGAGCCTTGACAGGCCTCCAATGCGCGCCCACACAGCCCCCACACCCAAACCCCTTCCGCCCACACAAGAGTCCGCCCCCACCGCCTCACCGCCTATACCCCCCCCCTCCACTCACTGCTGTAGATAGAAAGTTCTTACAGGCCTCTAATGCGTGCCCAAACC
>BGNK01005417.1:25701-36866 GCA_003297005.1 Symbiodinium sp. clade A Y106
ACCCCGCACGGCCCCGACTGCTTCTGTAGATAGAAATCTTACAGGCCGCCAATGCGCGCCCAAACCCCCTCCGCCCACACCGCCCTCACCGCCCGCACCGCCTACACCCCCACCCCGCACGGCCCCTACTGCCTCCACTCACTGCTGTAGATAGAAAGTTCTTACAGACCTCCAATGCGTGCCCAAACCCCCCACCCCACACGGCCCCTACTGCCTCCACTCATGGTGTAGATAGACAGTTCTTACAGGCCTCCAATGCGTGCCCAAACCCCCTCCGCCCACACCGCCCTCACTGCCCTCACCGCCTACACCCCCACCCCTCACGGCCCCTACTGCCTCCACTCACTGCTTTAGATAGAAAGTTCTTACAGGCCTCCAATGCGTGCCCAAACCCCCTCCGCCCACACCGCCGGCCTTCCATATGCCAAACGTTCCGACCCAAATTCAGCCAGAGTACGCTGTCTTTTTTTGCTGGATTCGATGCCTGCTTTGGGCAACGCTGGGCATGGTCCAAAGCTTCTTTGCCGGCACCGCACACAGGATATATCCTTCTCAAGCCCGATACGCTTCAGATGCGGGTTTGACACGTGGAAGTCTGTTTATTTCCTGCACGCGGAAAGTGCCCAACGCCACATTGCTCGTGTTGACCCCGTCTGCGGGCGCGGCCATGGACCGCCAGGGCTTGGCGAAGCCTTTATGAAAAACACGCCTTTGCCACCGACCCTCCTCCGCCACGTCGCAGGGGTCCCGCTGATGCTCGTGATGCGCGCCCTTGCCGTCGCCGGCACGGACGCGGAAACTCGAAATTAGCTGGTGAATGGCTGCGAAACGCGCACGCGTTCCGTGTGGCGTTGGGGCAGGTTTTTGGACGGCGCGGTGCANCACACAGGCGGACAAAGCAAGAACGACAAGAAAGTCTTTGAGTCTGCTACTGCTATAGGGCTAGGCACCTACAGCGTGTTACTGTACATGTGCTGCTCAAGCCCTCACGTTGTGACTAAAAGCAAAAGCAGCAACAGGGAAGTACTACACTTCAACACTCCTCCTTCGCTCCTTCGCCAGGAGGAAGCGACAACAAAAGCCTGTACGTGCCCACCCCTTCCGGGAGGAGGTACAAGCTCCTACGGAAGGAAAAGCTGCAGTGGCTTTACGCTGGCCGGGTGGCCTCACGGTGAGGGCTCTCAGGGCACCTCTTGCAAAAGGAAGGCAAAATTGGCAAGGGTGTGCGATGCAATGCGCATTCTGCCTGTCAGGGCGGTGGTCGCCCTGCCGAGCTACGCAGGTCAGCTTCGCCTTCTCCTCCTGGCCTGGTGGCTGGGTCCTTTGCTGCTGCGCCTGCGGCGTGAGCTTCTGCTGCCATGTGAGTCTCCACCTGCCTGATGGCCTTGAGTGCCTCTTGCATGAACGCAACCATGTTCATGTTCTCCGGAGTTGCGGGCACAATGGGTTGAGACGTGGATGAAGTGGATGATGCGGCAGGGGCTACTGGTTCCTGCATGGCCGTGGGTACCCGACATAGGGGGGCCTGAGCATCCGGCTTGGGGGATTTGCCTGCAGCGCAATCCTTGGCGCGATGCGCTTCCGAGCCGCAATTCAGGCATTTCCGCGCACGCTCAGCGTAGGATAGCTCGCTCTACCTTACGACCATAGCCGTGAAACCCGGTTTGAACGTTGGGATAGGCGATAGAAAGAACTTGCATGTTTTGCCCCCCGCCCCACTGGGACGTTCGCCTCCTTCATTTGCGCTCACTGCTGCCTTGAGCTGTGGGGTGGCATTGAGCAACGGGGTCTCCCTTCCGGGGCCCGGGACAAATGAAGTGGTGGGGGTGCTGCGTGAGCCCACCTGCGTCGGGGAACCTGTCTGCGAACCCACAATCCCATCTCCCAAGGCCAATGGGCCTGCGCGCGTGTGCATAGCACTTCTTGGCGGAGTGGCTTGCTGCTCAACTGACAGCACAACCGGAAGCACCTCAGTCCTAGCCACCTGAAAAATTCTCCAACCCTCGACATAATTCGAAAGCCGATTGCAGGAAACCCTTCAACCATTTCGGCGATGGTAGGCCGTCCCTGCTGTGACCAGTAACAAACCCCTCTGCTCCCACGGCTAGACAAACCTTTGGCCCGAATTTGGGTTTCAAGTTTGACATGCGGGAGCGCAAAACAAGCGTTTTGCCCCAATGTAAGGTTGCAGGCTTGGCATGGTGGGGCTAGACAAACCTTTGGCCCGAATTTGGGTTTCAAGTTTNGTTTCAAGTTTGACATGCGGGAGCGCAAAACAAGCGTTTTGCCCCAATGTAAGGTTGCAGGCTTGGCATGGTGGGGCTAGACAAACCTTTGGCCCGAATTTGGGTTTCAAGTTTGACATTTGGGAGCGCAAAACAAACGTTTTGCCCCAATGTAAGGTTGAAGGCTTGGCATGGCGGGGCTAGACAAACCTTTCGAATTTGGGTTTCAAGTTTGCGAACAAGCGTTTTGCCCCAATGTAAGGTTGAAGGCTTGGCATGGTGGGGCTAGACAAAACTTTGGCCCGAAATTGGGTTTCAAGTTTGACATGCGGGAGCGCAAAACAAGCGTTTTGCCCNGTTTTGCCCCAATGTAAGGTTGAAGGCTTGGCATGGTGGGGCTAGACAAAACTTTGGCCCGAAATTGGGTTTCAAGTTTGACATGCGGGAGCGCAAAACAAGCGTTTTGCCCCAATGTATAAGGTTGAAGGCTTAGCATGGTGGGGCTAGACAAAACCTTTGGCCCGAATCTGGGTTTCAAGTTTGACATGCGGGAGCGCATAACAAGCGTTTTGCCCCAATGTAAGGTTGAAGGCTTGGCATGGTGGGGCTAGACAAACCTTTGGTCTACTACTACTAGAATCAGCCAACTACTAGAATCAGCCAAGCCTACCCAAGCGCNATGTAAGGTTGAAGGCTTGGCATGGTGGGGCTAGACAAACCTTTGGTCTACTACTACTAGAATCAGCCAACTACTAGAATCAGCCAAGCCTACCCAAGCGCGGCCATAGTGTGCAAATGCAGGTTTTGCAGGAGTTGGGAGGGGTAGGGCAGTCATTGGGGACGAGTTAAATTACTCTACTACTACTAGAATTAGCCAAGCCAAACCAAGGGCGGCCAAAGTGTGCAGATGGGGGTTTTGGAGGGGTTGGGAGGGGTAGGGCAATCATCGAGTGTTAAATTACTTTACTACTACTAGAATTAGCCAAGCCTACCCAAGCGCGGCCAAAGTCCAGATGGGAGTTTTGGAGGGGTTGGGAGGGGTAGGGCAGTCATCGGGGACAAGTTAAATTAGTCTACTACTATTAGAATTAGCCAAGCCGACCCAAGCGCAGCCCAAGGGTGCAAATGGCCGTTTTGGAGGGGTTGGGAGGGGTAGGGAGTCATTGGGGACGAGTTAAATTACTCTACTACTCTTAGAATTAGCCAAGCCTAGCCAAGCGCGGCCCAAGGGTGCAAATGGCCGTTTTGGAGGGGTTGGGAGGGGTAGGGCAGTCATTGGGGACGAGTTAAATTACTTTACTACTATTAGAATTAGCCAAGCCTACCCAAGCGCGGCCCAAGGGTGCAAATGGCCGTTTTGAAGGGTTGGGAGGGGTAGGGCAGTCATCGGGGACGAGTTAAATTACTCTACTACTATTAGAAATGGCCGTTTTGGAGGGGTTGGGAGGGGTAGGGCAACCATTGGGGACGAGTTAAATTAGTCTACTTGTTGAAGCGTAGTACTTGCACATGTCTAGCTGTAGTCAACCTTGTTTTCCCTGTTACTGCTTTTGCTCTTAGTCACAACGTGAGGGCTTGAGCAGCACATGTACAGTAACACGCTGTAGGTGCCTAGCCCTATAGCAGTAGCAGACTCAAAGACTTTCTTGTCGTTCTTGCTTTGTCCGCCTGTGTGNTTAGTCACAACGTGAGGGCTTGAGCAGCACATGTACAGTAACACGCTGTAGGTGCCTAGCCCTATAGCAGTAGCAGACTCAAAGACTTTCTTGTCGTTCTTGCTTTGTCCGCCTGTGTGTAAAACTCCGCGTCTGTGTGAGCCATGGCAGGTTTGTTTGAGTCAGGGGAGCTTGCAAATCCACTTGTCTCTGCACAGCCTGCTGGTGGTTCACACCAGCAGGTTATGAGCCCAACGCTTGGGCAAGGGCACTATGGCACCCTGGGCAATATGCCATCCCCACCGCCCGGAAGGGATGGTCACCCAGGTTCACAGGATGCAACGCNGGCAAGGGCACTATGGCACCCTGGGCAATATGCCATCCCCACCGCCCGGAAGGGATGGTCACCCAGGTTCACAGGATGCAACGCAAACACCTGCACAAGTGCACGCCGCAGGTGGGGTGCGCTTTGCATCGGACACGGCTGCGGGAAGGGCATCTGGAGGTGGGGACCCAGCCCCAGGTGTCGACCACCACTGTTGGTGGGATTGCAAGTGCACCCCGAAGTGCACCGCCACGAAGCATAGCTCCAGGCGAAAGCCCAGGACCAGGGGCCAACGCCAGCGCACATCAAGTGAGGCCCGTCCGGCTATGGATTTGAGCGGAGGTGGAGTGTTGGGGGGTATAAGGTCAACTGGGGAGACCGTGGGACCCACCCTGCCAAGCCTTCAACCTTACATTGGGGCAAAACGCTTGTTTTGCGCTCCCGCATGTCAAACTTGAAACCCAACTTCGGGCCAGAGGTTTGTCTAGCCCCACCATGCCAAGCCTTCAACCTTATACATTGGGGCAAAACGCTTGTTTTGCGCCCCCGCATGTCAAACTTGAAACCCGAATTCGGGCCAAAGGTTTGTCTAGCCCCACCATGCCAAGCCTTCAACCTTACATTGGGGCAAAGCGCTTGTTTTGCGCTCCCGCATGTCAAACTTGAAACCCAAATTCGGGCCAAAGGTTTGTCTAGCCCCACCATGCCAAGCCTTCAACCTTACATTGGGGCAAAGCGCTTGTTTTGCGCTCCCGCATGTCAAACTTGAAACCCAAATTCGGGCCAAAGGTTTGTCTAGCCCCACCATGCCAAGCCTTCAACTTTACATTGGGGCAAAACGCTTGTTTTGCGCCCCCGCATGTCAAACTTGAAACCCAAATTCGGGCCAAACGTTTGTCTAGCCGCACCATGCCAAGCCTTCAACCTTACATTGGGGCAAAACGCTTGTTTTGCGCTCCTGCATGTCAAACTCGAAACCCAAATTCGGGCCAAAGGTTTGTCTAGCCCCACCATGCTAAGCCTTCAACCTTACATTGGGGCAAAACGCTTGTTTTGCGCTCCCGCATGTCAAACTTGAAACCCAATTTCGGGCCAAAGGTTTGTCTAGCCCCACCATGCCAAGNTGTTTTGCGCTCCCGCATGTCAAACTTGAAACCCAATTTCGGGCCAAAGGTTTGTCTAGCCCCACCATGCCAAGCCTTCAACCTTACATTGGGGCAAAACGCTTGTTTTGCGCTCCCGCTTGTCAAACTCGAAACCCAAATTCGGGCCAAAGGTTTGTCTACCCCCACCATGCCAAGTTTTCAACCTTATACATTGGGGCAAAACGCTTGTTTTGCGCTCCCGCATGTCAAACTTGAAACCCAAATTCGGGCCAAAGGTTTGTCTAGCCCCACCATGCCAAGCCTTCAACTTTACATTGGGGCAAAACGCTTTTTTTTCGCTCCCGCATCTCAAACTTCCAACCCAAATTCGGGCCAAAGGTTTGTCTAGCCCCACCATGCCAAGCCTTCAACTTTACATTGGGGCAAAACGCTTGTTTTGCGCTCCCGCATGTCAAACTTGAAACCCACATTCGGGCCAAAGGTTTGTCTAGCCCCACCATGCCAAGCCTTCAACCTTACATTGGGGCAAAANCAAACTTGAAACCCACATTCGGGCCAAAGGTTTGTCTAGCCCCACCATGCCAAGCCTTCAACCTTACATTGGGGCAAAACGCTTGTTCTGCGCTCCCGCATGTCAAACTTGAAACCCAATTTCGGGCCAAAGGTTTGTCTAGCCCCACCATGCCAAGCCTTCAACCTTATACATTTTGGGGCAAAACGCTTGCTTTGCGCTCCCGCATGTCAAACTTGCAACCCAAATTCGGGCCAAAGGTTCCCAATATACGCACATAGTCAGAATCCTAACTATTTTAGAATTCTAGGAAATAGTGAAAAATCTAGGGAATAGCTAAAACATGTTGGTGCTAGAATNAACCCAAATTCGGGCCAAAGGTTCCCAATATACGCACATAGTCAGAATCCTAACTATTTTAGAATTCTAGGAAATAGTGAAAAATCTAGGGAATAGCTAAAACATGTTGGTGCTAGAATTCTAACTATCTAGCGAAAATTCTAGGAATGTTATTTCCTACAAATATATATAATTCTAGAAAATAGTTAAACTCAAAATAGTTAGAATTCTAGCATTCCCAGATAGTGAAAAATCCTAGGAAATAGATAAAAAAATTCTAGGCCCCATAAATCTAACTATTTCCTAGAATTCTAGCTATTTCCCACACCGGTGCAAGTCGAAACTTCGACTGGTTGCCCCTTGAAACTTCGACCAAACTTCGGCTGTATTTGGGGTCCGAAGCACAGGGTTGATCAACTATAACAAGGTCCTGGAATCACCGTATATTTAAGCTCATGTGCATCCACAAAACTCTGAGGATTTATGTCTTTGCCTGTTGAGATCTATCGCCTCCTTTTGTGTTGTAAGAGTACAGAAACCAACCCACAAACTTCGATCAAACTTCGTCTCTCAACCCGGCCCCAAACTTCGACAGGTGTGCGCCGAAGTTTGATCGAAATTTCGATCAAACTTCGGCGCACATCCCGGCTTGGAATTCCTAGAATTCTAACTATTTAGTTAGATTTTAACTATTTAGTCAAAATATGTTTTCTAGAATTCTATATATTTCTGCGAAATAGTTAACTCATTTTAGACGCATTATTCTAACTATTTCCGACCCTGAGTTTTCTAACTATTTCCTAGAACGCAAACTAACTATATCCTAGCTTTCTAACTTTCCAAGGATTTTCACTAATAGCTAGGATTCTGACTATCTGACTATCTGCCTCTATTGGGTTTGTCTAGCCCCACCATGCCAAGCCTTCAACCTTACATTTGGGGCAAAACGCTTGTTTTGCGCTCCCGCATGTCAAACTTGAAACCCAATTTCGGGCCAAAGGTTTGTCTAGCCCCATCATGCCAAGCCTTCAACCTTACATTGGGGCAAAACGCTTGTTTTGCGCTCCCGCATGTCAACTTCAAACCCACATTCGGGCCAAAGGTTTGTCTAGCCCCACCATGCCAAGCCTTCAACCTTATACATNCCGCGAGCCCCAATTCGTTCCAATAGTTTAGTCTAGCCCCCCCCTCCCAGGCCTCCACCCTTTCCCTGCGCCACACCCTTCCTTTCGCGCTCCCGCATGTCAAACTTGAAACCCAAATTCGGGCCAAAGGTTTGTCTAGCCCCACCATGCCAAGCCTTCACAACCTTACATTGGGTCAAAACGCTTGTTTTGCGCTCCCGCATGTCAAACTTGAAACCCAAATTCGGGCCAAAGGTTTGTCTAACCCCACCATGCCAAGCCTTCAACCTTACATTGGGGCAAAACGCTTGCTTTGCGCTCCCGCATGTCAAAAACTTCAAACCCCAATTCGGGCCAAAGGTTTGTCTAGCCCCACCATGCCAANTGCTTTGCGCTCCCGCATGTCAAAAACTTCAAACCCCAATTCGGGCCAAAGGTTTGTCTAGCCCCACCATGCCAAGCCTTCAACCTTACATTGGGGCAAAACGCTTGCTTTGCGCTCCCCCGCATGTCAAACTTGAAACCCAAATTCGGACCAAAGGTTTGTCTAGCCCCACCATGCCACGCCTTCAACCTTACATTGGGGCAAAACGCTTGTGTTGCGCTCCCGCTTGTCAAACGTGAAACCCAAATTCGGGCCAAAGGTTTGTCTAGCCCCACCATGCCAAGCCTTCAACCTTACATTGGGGCAAAACGCTTGTTCTGCGCTCCCGCATGTCAAACTTGAAACCCAAATTCGGNAGGTTTGTCTAGCCCCACCATGCCAAGCCTTCAACCTTACATTGGGGCAAAACGCTTGTTCTGCGCTCCCGCATGTCAAACTTGAAACCCAAATTCGGGCCAAAGGTTTGTCTAGCCCCACCATGCCAAACCTTAAACCTTACATTGGGGCAAAACGCTTGTTCTGCGCTCCCGCATGTCAAACTTGAAACCCAATTTCAGGCCAAAGGTCTGTCTAGCCCCACCATTGCAAGCCTTCAAACTTACATTGGGGCAAAACGCTTGCTTTGCGCTGCCACATGTCAAAAACTTTAAACTTTAAACCCAGATTCGGGCCAAACGTTTGTCTAGCCCCACCATGCCAGGCCTTCAACCTTACATTGGGGCAAAACGCTTGTTTTGCGCTCCCGAATGTCAAAAACTTCAAACCCCAATTCGGGCCAAAGGTATGTCTAGCCCCACCATGCCAAGCCTTCAACCTTACATTGGGGCAAAACGCTTGTTTTGCGCTCCCGCATGTCAAACTGGAAACCCAAATTCGGGCCAAAGGTTTGTCTAGCACCATGCCAAACCTTCAACCTTCTCCCGCATGTCAAACTTGAAACCCAAATTCGGGCCAAAGGTTTGTCTAGCCCCACCATGCCAAGCCTTCAACCTTACATTGGGGCAAAACGCTTGTTTTGCGCTGAAACCCAACTTCGGACCAAAGGTTTGTCTAGCCCCACCATGCCAGGCCTTCAACCTTACATTGGGGCAAAACGCTTGTTTTGCGCTCCCGCATGTCAAGCTTGAAACCCAAATTCGGGCCAAAGGTTTGTCTAGCACCACCGGCCATGCCAAACCTTCAACCTTACATTGGGGCAAAACGCTTGTTTTGCGCTCCCGCATGTCAACTTCAAACCCACATTCGGGCCAAAGGTTTGTCTAGCCCCACCATGCCAAGCCTTCAACCTTATACATNCCTTCAACCTTACATTGGGGCAAAACGCTTGTTTTGCGCTCCCGCATGTCAACTTCAAACCCACATTCGGGCCAAAGGTTTGTCTAGCCCCACCATGCCAAGCCTTCAACCTTATACATTGGGGCAAGTTTTGCGCTCCCGCATGTCAAACTTGAAACCCAAATTCGGGCCAAAGGTTTGTCTAGCCCCACCATGCCAAGCCTTCAGCCTTACATTGGGGCAAAACGCTTGTTTTGCGCTCCCGCATGTCAAACTTGAAACCCAAATTCGGGCCAAAGGTTTGTCTAGCCCCACCATGCCAAGCCTTCAGCCTTACATTGGGGCAAAACGCTTGTTTTGCGCTCCCGCATGTCAAACTTGAAACCCAAGTTCGGGCGAAAGGTTTGTCTAGCCCCACCATGCCAAGCCTTCAGCCTTACATTGAGCAAAACGCTTGTTTTGCGCTCCCGCATGTCAAACTTGAGACCCAGATTCGGGCCAAAGGTTTGTCTAGCCCCACCATGCCAAGCCTTCAACCTTACATTGTGGCAAAACGCTTGTTCTGCGCTCCCGCATGTCAAACATGAAGCCCAAATTCGGGCCAAAGGTTTGTCTAGCCCCACCATGCCAAGCCTTCACAACCTTACATTGGGGCAAAACGCTTGTTTTGCGCTCCTGCATGTCAAACTTGAAACCCAAATTCGGACCAAAGGTTTGTCTAGCCCCACCATGCCAAGCCTTCAACCTTACATTGGGGCAAAACGCTTGCTTTGCGCTCCCGCATGTCAAAAACTTCAAACCCCAATTCGGGCCAAAGGTTTGTCTAGCCCCACCATGCCAANTGCTTTGCGCTCCCGCATGTCAAAAACTTCAAACCCCAATTCGGGCCAAAGGTTTGTCTAGCCCCACCATGCCAAGCCTTCAACCTTACATTGGGGCAAAACGCTTGCTTTGCGCTCCCGCATGCCAAACTTGAAACCCAATTTCGGGCCAAAGGTTGGTCTAGCCCCACCATGCCAAGCCTTCAACCTTACATTGGGGAAAAACGCTTGTGTTGCGCTCCCGCTTGTCAAACGTGAAACCCAAATTCGGGCCAAACGTTTGTCTAGCCCCACCATGCCAAGCCTTCAACCTTACATTGGGGCAAAACGCTTGTTTTGCGCTCCCGCATGTCAAACTTGAAACCCAAATTCGGGCCAAAGGTTTGTCTAGCCGCACCATGCCAAACCTTCAACCTTACATTGGGGCAAAACGCTTGTTCTGCGCTCCCGCATGTCAAACTTGAAACCCAATTTCAGGCCAAAGCTGTGTCTAGCCCCACCATGCCAAGCCTTCAAACTTACATTGGGGCAAAACGATTGCTTTGCGCTGCCGCATGTCAAAAACTTTAAGCTTTAAACCCAGATTCGGGCCAAACGTTTGTCTAGCCCCACCATGCCAAGCCTTCAACCTTATACATTGGGGCAAAACGCTTGTTTTGCGCTCCCGCATGTCAAAAACTTCAAACCCCAATTCGGGCCAAAGGTTTGTCTAGCCCCACCATGCCAAGCCTTCAACCTTACATTGGGGCAAAACGCTTGTTTTGCGCTCCCGCATGTCAAACTGGAAACCCAAATTCGGGCCAAAGGTTTGTCTAGCACCACCATGCCAAACCTTCAACCTTCTCCCGCATGTCAAACTTGAAACCCAAATTCGGGCCAAAGGTTTGTCTAGCCCCACCATGCCAAACCTTCAACCTTACATTGGGGCACAACGCTTGTTTTGCGCCGAAACCCAACTTCGGGCCAAAGGTTTGTCTAGCCCCACCATGCCAGGCCTTCAACCTTACATTGGGGCAAAAGGCTTGTTTTGCGCTCCCGCATGTCAAGCTTGAAACCCAAATTCGGGCCAAAGGTTTGTCTAGCCCCACCGGCCATGCCAAACCTTCAACCTTACATTGGGGCAAAACGCTTGTTTTGTGCTCCCGCATGTCAACGTGAAACCCAAATTCGGGCCAAAGGTTTGTCTAGCCCTGCCAAGCCTTCAACCTTATACATTGGGGCAAGTTTTGCGCTCCCGCATGTCAAACTTGAAACCCAAATTCGGGCTAAAGGTTTGTCTATAGCCCCACCATGCCAAGCCTTCAACCTTACATTGGGGCAAAACGCTTGTTTTGCGCTCCCGCATGTCAAACTTGAAACCCAGATTCGGGCCAAAGGTTTGTCTAGCCCCACCATGCCA
>BGNK01005418.1:986-34553 GCA_003297005.1 Symbiodinium sp. clade A Y106
GCAGTGTGGACACTTCAGCGCTCGACTGTTGGCTTCGGTGTCGCCTGCAAGCGCAGACCGGTGCTTGCGGCGGGTGCCCGCGGCCACGGCGGCACCCACGGCCGCGACGCCCAGAGCTCTCTTAACCTTGAGTCACGCAAAACAGCATCTTTACGCAGGGTGTTCAACTTCTCTGCTTGATGGCGCCAAATCAGGCTGAAGCCCTGCAAGGCTCTAATCACGAAGCTTTGTGACTTCATGTTACGTGCCGAGGGACTGCAAGAGAAGCTGGGGGGGCAGGGCTCGGAGCGGCCTCCACAGAGCGGCGTTGGCATCTCCGATTACTGCTACAGTGTTTCCAGTCCGTTGCAAACGAGGAGTGAAGAGGAGTAGTAGTAGTAGTTCTAGTAGCAGTAGTAGTAGCAGTCGTAGTCGTCTTCATGGTAGTGGTAGTGGTAGTGGTATAGTGGTATAGTGGTATAGTGGTATAGTGGTATAGTGGTATAGTGGTATAGTGGTATAGTGGTATAGTGGTATAGTGGTATAGTGGTATAGTGGTATAGTGGTATAGTGGTATAGTGGTATAGTGGTATAGTGGTATAGTGGTATAGTGGTATAGTGGTATAGTGGTATAGTGGTATAGGGGTAGTGGTAGTGGTAGTGGTAGTGGTAGTACTAGTAGCAGGAGTAGTAGTAGTAGCAGCAGCAGTAGTAGTAGTGATAGTAGTAGTAGTAGTAGTTGTTGTTGTTGTAATAAGCACTCCGGCTCAGCTGTGTCCCACTAGCGGGACGCTTTTTTGCCTGACTAGCTTTGCGTAGATGCCATGGAATGCAGACCCCGTCACTCAGCCTTCAGGGGTATTCTGCTTCTACTCTTGTGTGCATTGCCGCGGGATCTCCGCAAAGAATCCCCAGGCCCTTGACCTGAGGCCAGCCCCATGTATGAGGCAAGGTTGCTGCCAGGCTGCCAACTGGAAACGTGCACGGCATAGCCGACGTGCGACCAAAACATGTCGGAATGAAGATAGGAAGAGGCAGGCCGACACTATCGGCTCCCGTCCTGCATCCTGTCAGCCCCAAGGCTTCAGGTGCATTCACACAGGTGCCCACTTGCCGGGCGCAAGATGCATATGCACTGGCTCCACGTTTACCGGTGCTCGCAGACCAGGCTGAAGGCACATAGGTGCCCACCGGCCAGGCTTCAGGTCCAAACATGCAGGTCCGCATAGGCCAGGCTCCATGCCCGCAGACCTGGCTCAGGGCATGCAAGTGCCCGCAGGCCAGGCTCCAGGTGTAACCATGCACGTACCCACAGGCCAAGCTCCAGGCGCAAACTTGCAGGTGCCTACCACAACCCAGGCTCCAGGTGTGCAGGTGCCAGCAGGCTCGGCTAGATATGCTATCCGTATGGGCTCCGGGTCCGTGTATACGTACCCCCCGCCAGTGACACAACCCAATCCATGGGCTCAGGACATCCACGCAAAGCTAGTCATTCGCAGTGCCGGCCCGGTCCCAAGTCCGGGGTGAGTTCCTAGCTGAAAATCTTCCTTATTGCCACTTTGTTTACCAAGACTCATAATGTGAGGGTGCCAGCTCTTTCCGCTGGAGCTGGGGGAAGCAGCACATTCGTCCACGCTGTTTCACAGCAAGTGCTGAAGCAAGCGGAGATTCAGTCATTTATAGGTAACCATGTCCTACTCACGCCTTTTGTGGCCAACTGTCAAACGCTTCCTCGCGTGAGATTGTCGCAAACACCGCGCTCTTTTCGTTTCCTTCAGATACCCGATGCGTGTTTAGCGGCAGATCATCGCTACCTTGTCCCGAATGCTGACCGAAAGCTGGCGGCGGCAACCTACCCCATCCTGGGATGGGGTGGCCCGCACTGGGTCCCGGCCCCACGTATGCTTCGAGATGTGGTTTGGATCTTGACGCGGCCTTCCCTCCAGGTCACAGTTAGTATCTGCGAGAAAGCTGTGTTCCGGCGATGCTCTGCGGCCAAACCTCCCTTGGGTGCTGAAATCTCTGGAGTGAGCCTAGTGGCGCCATTGACGGCCCCTACTGTCTGATGTGTGCAATTTTGGCCACTGTGCTCATGCTTCTGCCAACCAGCCGTGTTAGCACACGATGCACTCGCATCGTTTGCGCTCTGTGATGCCTTTGACAGTCTGAGCATTTTTGACTTTTAATCGTACATTTGGTATCAACCGTTCGCATACCTAGTCAGTAAGTGCGAGAACGCTGGGTCTTGCGAATGCGCTGAGTAGGCCTCGAGTTTGNACATTTGGTATCAACCGTTCGCATACCTAGTCAGTAAGTGCGAGAACGCTGGGTCTTGCGAATGCGCTGAGTAGGCCTCGAGTTTGCAGCTATTCGTAGCGGAACTCGACCTTGTGGTCTTGGTGCCCTAGAGGGACCGGTGCAATGCACTGCCATTAGCTGAAACGCTAAGCTGAGCAACCGGGTGCGATTGGAATGAAAATAGTAGTAGCAGTAGTAGTAGTAGTGGTGGTAGTAGTAGTAGTAGGAGTAGTGGTAGTAGTAGTAGTAGTAGCAATAGTAGTAGTAGTAGTAGTAGTAGTAGGAGTAGGAGTAGGAGTAGGAGTAGGAGTAGTAGTTGTAGTAGTAGTAGTAGTAGTAGTCGTGGTGGCAGTGCAGTGGCAGTGGCAGTGGCAGTGGTGGTGGTAGTGGTAGTGGTAGTGGCAGTGGCAGTGGCAGTGGTAGTGGTAGTGGTAGTCGTAGGTGTAGTGGTAGTGGTAGTGGTAGTGGTAGTAGCAGTGGTATGCATTCATTCATTCATTCATTCATTCATTCACGCGCGGCGGCATCGGTGAAGTTGCCTAGCGCTGGGATCGGCGCATGTTCAATGCGGCAGCTGTGCTGCGGCTTTTGACCCCGCCCAAGGAAGCGGCCGCCCCGTAGCGCCTCTAATGCGCCGAGTCCTCACACTGCTGAGCAGACGTTGGACTCTCGCAGTAACTAGAACGGACGCCAAATGTGTGTTCAATCGTGTTACGAGGGCTGATGCTGGTATGATCCTTGGTGCTGTCTACCTTGTGTTTCTCCGTCCGGCCACAGAACATGCAACAGCGCTCAGAATGTCCAATAGTAGTAGTAGTAGTAGTAGTAGTAGTAGTAGTAGTAGCAGTAGTAGCAGTAGTAGCAGTAGTAGCAGTAGTAGTAGTAGTAGCAGTAGTAGTAGTAGTAGCAGTAGTAGTAGTAGTAGTAGCAGTAGCAGTAGCAGTAGTACTAGTAGTAGTAGCAGTAGTAGTAGTAGCAGTAGTAGTAGTAGTAGTAGTAGTAGTAGTAGTAGCAGTAGCAGTAGCAGTAGCAGTAGCGTAGTACTAGTAGTAGTAGCAGTAGTACTAGTAGAAGTAGCAGTAGTAGTAGTAGTAGTAGCAGTAGTAGTAGTAGTAGGTGTTAGTAATAGTAGCAGGAGGAGGAGGTAGTGACTTGCTTCTGACACTACACAGACAAAATGTCCTGCCGTTCCTGGCGTCAACGCCCTCCCAGCTAGGANAGTAGTAGTAGTAGTAGGTGTTAGTAATAGTAGCAGGAGGAGGAGGTAGTGACTTGCTTCTGACACTA
Organism: Symbiodinium sp. clade A Y106; assembly: GCA_003297005.1. Classification (NCBI taxonomy): domain Eukaryota; class Dinophyceae; order Suessiales; family Symbiodiniaceae; genus Symbiodinium; species Symbiodinium sp. clade A. The sequence continues at coordinate 4,551 of BGNK01005418.1, forward strand.
CACAGACAAAATGTCCTGCCGTTCCTGGCGTCAACGCCCTCCCAGCTAGGACATTCTGACAACTGCGAAGGCGAAGATGATGACGGGCGACGACACTGAGCCCCACGGACAGCAACACCGCCAGCACCACCACTCAACACCATCACAATCAATAATACTTGCCTCTACCACACATACCACAGGCAATACCACCACTAGAATTGCGCCAGTCAGTCCCACTCCCACTCCCATTGCCACTGGCACTACTACTACGACCTGCGCTGCTACCACGACGACGATCCTTGAGACGTTCTTCCATTATCACCTCCTTCATGCCATTGTCACGATCTTGACCTCAAAAAGCTGCGATCCAAGATCCACCTGCGGGACATGGGTCAGGCTGCCACGCAAGGCAGTGTTGGCTGCGGAGCTGGGCACGGCCACAAAGGCGGCCATGGCCTCGGGATTTCTGAGGGCCGTTGGCCGAGGCTTTGCAGTTTTCATTTCCAAGCTTTATGCGTTCGAACCGCCAGGAGGGTCAGCCACTTTGCGGTGAGGACGGTACTAACAGAGAAAGGCTCCTAGTGCACATCGAACACATACACATGTGGATGTGNTTTTCATTTCCAAGCTTTATGCGTTCGAACCGCCAGGAGGGTCAGCCACTTTGCGGTGAGGACGGTACTAACAGAGAAAGGCTCCTAGTGCACATCGAACACATACACATGTGGATGTGACTACTGCCTCAGCAGCTCTTCAAGGCGTTGAACTAGCTTTCATGCGGCGTGCTGCAGAGTGGAATACTGTCACGGCTAGAAGCCTCGCAACCCACACAATGTGCATCCGAGCCACAGTTGTCGGACAGAGGGAAAAGGATGTACCTAGCGAACCTTGCTGTGCGGCCGCAGTGGCTACGAGCGGCCGGGTGCCTGACCCTGCCACGCCTTCCCCTCCGGATGCCCTGACACGCCCTTGCGCTCGATGGAACTACTCACCAAGACCCTGAAAGTCGAGATTGCTTACACGCAGAAACTGAGCCAACTACAGGTCTTCCAACCACTGCAAAAACCATGAATCAGCCCTGCCTTCGGCAGGGTGCTTCGCAAGCAAAAGGGCTCAGCCCTTACTCCAAGTGCCTGTGACGCGCAATGGATCATCTCTCAACAAAAAACAACAAGAGTGGGCTCCGCTTTGCACTCCGATGCTCCATTATGTTCCGCTGACATCGGCTGCAGCATGCAAGAACGCTTCGATCCATGCTCCAGCAGCTGCTACATCTGGTTGCGCGGTGAGAACAATAAGGCTTTTGGGGCTTGACAGGGATTTACGGGGGCATGTAGCCGAGAAAAGCAAAAAAAATCAAAAAGGAATATTCCCTTGACCATATGATGGATCCCTCTATAGTACTCTATAGTTCCAAGGTGGAATCCTTAGTTCAGAGATGTTGACTTTGCTAGACATCTGCGCGCCGATCTGCTGCGTGCAGGAGACCGTCCATCATTGTTCTGCTCGAACTTCCGTTGTACATATAAATATAGGCTTTAATACATTCTATACGTATATCTTTATGTTCATTGGCAAATTGTGTATTTGCATGTGCTTATGTGCATACACGCATACATACAAACGTACATAACCATACATATGCGCGAACGTCTCCCTGCTCATTTGCCTTATGCTGCACACAGACGAACGATTGACCTCAAACCCAGAAGCCCCATCCTGAAGCGTCAAGTCCTCAAGCAGTATCTCACGGTTGACTGCACTTTGACAGTCGACACGCTGTTTGGCGATACATGTAGTGCATGCAAGGGGACCTAATTTCGGCGCTTGCCTCACTCTGGCTCATCATCTTCTCGCAGATGGCCTGAAGCCGGCACACAGAGGAACAGGTATCCGAACTTTGCACGCTTCTGGCTCTTGCCTGTCATTCAAGTGCAGGAAGTTCAGCGACTGGATTGCACAAGTCACTTCCATCAGCAACACAGCCCAACGTACTTTGCAAGCTCACTGACTCTCCGTCCACAAACGACAGGTACAATCAAATCCTTCCAGGGCAATAAGCCATGTGGGTGGCTGTGGGACGATCGATCGGAGTCTCACATCAGCCCCAGAGCCTAGATCCTTCCCTTCTTATCACCGGCAAAAGCGTAGTCGTCAGCGTGAGTGATATCAAGACCACGATCAATGAGAAGCCATGAAGGTATCGATCAATTTGTTTTGTATCCTCCGCCTGAGGAATCAAAGGCGCAGGTGAGCCTGCCATGTCCTATGGCAACTGACAATCTCAGTCCCAACCTTGATGTTCAAGGTCCCAGACTCCAAAACCGAATTAACCTAGGACGTTCCCGGATAAGGGTTTCGGGTTTAGAGTAGCTGTCAGGGCGGTACTTGCAGAAGAAGCCCACAAAGGCCTCATATCGCCCCACCACCCTTTAGGTGTTTTAGAACTACCCGCCGAGAAGTGTCCTGTAATGACTGCATGACTGCATTTCTAATACCCGCAGAAAACTTCGCAGCAGAGAGGGCTCCCCAAACTTGGTAAAATTCTCTACTCTGTATCCATCTTCTTCTTTTCTGCGGCTGCTTGTGTCTGAGCCACCTGCAGGGCTTGGCTAAGGATTTAGGGTTTGGGGTTGTATTTGGCACTGCATTATGGGGATTGGGGGTTTGGAGTTTGGGATTTGGGATTTAGGCTCTCGCAACTCGGACTCAGCGAGGTCTCACGGGTCGGCACATGTGACACTGAACTACACATTAGTGCTCCCAGCCAGCACAACACCACAACGGAAACCTAGCATCCTAACTGCAACAGAACCACATCACTGGAAAATCAGCACCAGGATTGGATTTCGACTCTCAAGGCTCGCACACGGCTGGCAAGGGATTGGATTTAGGGTTTGACGATTCGTACCCCCTTCAACCAGGTACCCCCATATAGGGTAGATATATTCAGGGGATTGGAGGATATTTGTTAACAACTTCGGCCAACTTGGGCTTTCCCCCGTCTAGCCCTTTTTGTGGAATGACCGGGAGTGGGGGTTGTTTAACCTTCGGGGCATACAGAATTGTCATGGTTTTGAGTCTGGGTGGTGCCATGAAAATATTTTGAAGCAGAGCCTGCATCTCCACCCCGTACCCTGAACCCGTAAACCCTCAGTGCTACACTCTAACCCTAGCTACCTTCAACAATAATAATAAACACCGTACAACACCCCCAACCCCCGGAGCCTAAACGCTACACCCTCGATCCTAAAACCCTTGACCCGATACACTGGACATGCTCTTGAAGCCAATGCCTCACAGGAGTGCAAATCTAAAGCCTTTGCGTTTAGGGTGGGGGCTTTAAGGTGGTGGTTGGACCATGTTCCGCTTTTACAAAATCCTTGCCCGAAAGGAGGACGTGATCTTACTCTGTATTGAAGGCTGCTGAGCCAAAGAATTTGGAAATCACCTTGGGTACTTCTCAGAAGAACCCCCATTTTGAGAAATCCCCATACTCTAAATCCTAAATCCCAAACACCCAAACCCTTAGTCCTCGACCCTAAATCCGAAATCCCATGTTGAGAAGTCCCGCTAAATCAGCATAAGATATTCCATTCAGGGGTCATTTCGTCCCCAAGCTTTAGGCTTTAGAGCTTTAGGATTACAACGTTTCGGGTTCTCGGTTTATACAGTAGAAGCCAAGAAGTTGGAAACACAACAGCCTCAAGCATAGGGCATAGGGAATCCCAGCACTATTTGTCCTTAATCCAGTTCCCAACTTGTTGGGGTCTACTGCAGGGTTTCACCCGGCCTTCTCCTCCAAACGGGACAGGCTCGAAGCCCAGATGCCGACTTCGTGGCAGAGAACGTCCTTCGTCGCGGTTGCGGTCTCCGGCTTTGGCGGAGGGTTTAGGGTATAGGGCATTAGGGTATAGGGCATAGGGTCTAGGTATAGGGTTTAGGGGATAGGGTTTAGGGTGCAGATTTTTCGGGTTTGGGTTTCGGATCCAGGATTTCAGGCTAGGGTTTGGCTGTAAAAGGGATTGTGTAGGAATCTTTGCAGGGGTATAACCCCAACAATGGAGAATCGAAAGGAAAATCAAACGGAAGATTAAATGGAAACCACTTCTTGGTCCGGCGTCCAGCGTTCAAGGGCTTAGGAATTAAGGGCTCGCGGTTTGAGGGTTCAGGGTTTCGAGGCTTTAGGGTTTTAGGGCTGCGTAAGGTGGCCGAAAGCCTGACCCAATTGTACAAGACAGCATGTTGGATCTTTGCATAAGCCATCACATGTAACTTTAACAAGACTGAAACAACCTGGGTGACGGGAATGGAAGCTAAGCATCTTCGACATTGTCAACCAGGCGGTTGATGCGGTCGGGCGACGCCCGCTCGACTTCGGTCAAACTTGTCCACCAAGACTTGATGCCCTTGAGGGCTTGCACGGCTTCGTTGTATCGGCGAAGCTTCTGATCCAGCCCTGCGAATTCCTGCCATGCAGCTAGGGAGCTGTAGAGACTTGCCACCAAGGGTACCCAGACACTGTATCCCAAATAGCTGAGCACGGAAGACGACAGAGTGCAGAGAAGGACCAAGGCCTGCAATACCCGCCGCCTGCATGCAACTACTGGTATCCTGTCTTGGTAGAATACAATCGCTGGCTGGAGTCGCAACAGGACGTACTTTGCAGGCGGCATGGGAGAATAGAAATCGTCCATGTCCTCTTCCCGAGTTTTGCTTGGAACAGTCAGACTCTTCCGAAGATGCTTGTACACAGAGTCCGGATAAGACCTGGGAGTCTCCAAAGTCAAAGCCATCTAATCCCTAGAAAGGACCCCCTAATCCCATATCCCAAACAGCTGCTTTTTTGAGAACCTCGAACCTCTCCAGCGTACTTTCCAACAGCGTCGTGCCCTCAGCAAGGTCCGCTTTCCAGCTTTGGAGACGCTGGCACAAGGTCTGCTGAGCCTTCCTGGGTTGCTGTTAAGAAACTTAAACTAAGTTACCATGATGGATACATTGGATAGATTCGGATACATCAAACAATTACATACTTCCCGCACTATTGCGACTTAACTGAAGTTCCTTTACAGCAACCCAGCTTCTGTCCAGAAGTCGCCATCGCGAATGCTTTTGTGCGAGTCCTGTACTGCCAGATCACACTCAGCAGAAATGAAGCCTTGCTTCGCAAGACACGCCATCTAGCAGTTGGGGACATGATTGTAGAAATACTGGCAGTTGCTCCGGCAAGCAGTGTGATATAGAATACCAGCAGTCGTGGTTCCAAGTCATGCTCCTGCAAGGCTTGGCTGAATACGGATTCGTCAGGGCCTCCGATTGACAGTGTAACTGCAAGCCCACTAAGGACCAAGAGGCCAATATAGGACACCTTGCTGTAAAACTTGTACTGGCCAGCCAAATAATTCTTGGTGTCGTGCTCACCCCATGCCTCCTCCAGCAGATCTAATGCTTCAGCTTCCTCTTGCTTGGGCAAACGGTCAAGCCGCACCAGCTCACGAATGAGGCGCTTGCATTCCTCAAGATCTGAGCAATCCGCAACATGCAAATGTTGATGCTTCAAAAGAGCTGCCATTTGCATGGCACGCTTATGCTGCAGCGCAATCCGTGACTGAGTCAGTTCAGTCGAATTTCCGCGCTTTGACCTTGTCTCTCCTTCATCGAAAATAGAAACGAACCATCGCAACACCTGCTGCAGTTCCTCACGCAACTTGGCCTTGGCAACAGACATTTCCATGCTCGATCGCACAGCAGTTTTCCTGTGCTTCTCCAGACCCTGCTGTTGATGCTCAATTGAATTCTGGGAGTTCTCCAATGCTTGGAAGAGCAAGTAGATCAAATTGCAATCCAAGAAGTCCCAGATGTCACCAATGGTATCAAGAAAGCCTTGGTACACACCTTGCACCTCCGGCAGAGTCACGGAGGATGGCCAGGCACGGACATTCACTATGATGCTAGGACAGCCGCTCTCAAGACATGCAACGACATTCCCCAGTGAGGATTCATCGCCGTCAAGCAAGTTGTTGCGCCCAGCCTTCAAAGCGATGCAAGGCACGTTTTCCATCAAATGCTGGATCAAGGCTGATGTGAAACTGGAGAAGGCTGTATAGTCCTTGCGGTTATCATTTTCATTAATTGCATCGCACAGAATGTAATGAGCCATAGCTGGGCTGATATCGTATTTTGCTACCCCTCCGAGCTTTGCGAAGAAGTCATTCATGACGGTTCGATGTCTCCGTCTCCACGAGCTGACTGCCCTGCTAAACTCACGCCATTTTGCTGCCGGATCGTCGTTGTTGTAAATCAAATCAAAATCCGCACTCAGGCCCGTGACAGAAAAAGGTGGGCTCTTGCCGAACCGAGGTCGGTGTAGTTGCAGTGCCTGCGCCAAGGCAGAGGTCAACATGCAAGTACCCTCAGTGGCCGATACGAGAATTAGCGCGTTGGTTTCTGCTGCAAGCGGCACCAGAACGTCTTCCATAAATTGATATAAGCGCTGCTCAGCTTGCAAAGCTTCCGTCAATCCACCTTGAAATGGAAAGTCCACGTTCAGACCAGATTGAATGCGCCCTTTTGTCCACTCAGTGCCTCCAGTGGACTGCAAGAAACGAATCACTAACTTGGGAGTTGGAATTTCAAAGGCCTCCAGCACGCGCTTTATGGATCCTGGGGTGTTCGCCAGAAGGCGTGCTTGCTTGTTCGTCAGGAAAAGTACCTTGTGTCGGGTGCCCGAACCCAAGGTAATGTCCTCCACCATGCGATACATCGTTTTGGCCTTGATCTCCTGCAAGTCCGCCTCGGTCTCTGCTTCTGATACCACGGAGCGCACATCATCTGTTTCACACCGCACACGCAGATGCGGAGGGTCTTGGTGGTTCTCCCCGCTGTCCTCTGAATCTGGCTCCATGAAGGACGTCATCCAGTACTGACTTGGGGTTTCTAGGGCTGTGTGAAAATGCCAACAATCTATCAGCAACTCTGTAAAAGATACTGTCGAAGCCTGAACACTTACCAATATCATCTCGACCTCTGTTTAAGACTTCACAAGCAAGCTAGCACCATCATATTGGTAATGATCTGTGCAAATTCCTATGTACACCCAGCTTTGCTCCTTACTTACCACGTCGATCACGAGCCAGATGCTGTGGAAAAAGCTGCGCAACGAGAATTGGCGGGTGCTAATTATGCTCGCTCAATGATGAACACATGGAGGATCCAGACGGACAGGTCAGACGTCATCTGGTGCATCGGCGTCTCGCACGCCACCTTACGGGGCACGGCCATTGCTAGCAGCGGGGCGCACGTAGGCCTGCAGCCAACGCCAAGAATGACAGTAGAAAGGAGTCCTCGATATTCACTAGCCGTTGAGCTTGCAAAGCGCTTTCGCTGTGGACTGGTTCTTGCAGGTGACAGTTTGACAAAGCGATCAAGCTTTGACCGAATGGCCCGCCGGTCACAGCTTGAACGTGCCCACTGCCTACTTCTTGCCGACAAGCCGTTTTGAATCGAAGCTCTCAAGACCTGCTCCTGTCAGCATCAAGCCCTGGAAGAACACTTACGGCCCAGCCACGGACGAAGCGATGCCAGTTCCGGATCCTCGGGGCCATGGACCTGGCAGTTGGTCCACGGAGGTGGGGTGAGTGTTTTGCCACACGGCTTTTGGGCTGGTTGTTCCATAGTCGTAGCAAGGCATCTCTGGACAGGCATGTGAGACTATCCTCGCACTTATCATCTGAAGTGGCGGCTAGCGGCTAGTGCTATTGATGCACTTCCATTGGCGTGACAAGAAGGGTAAACAAAGCTCGAAGTGGCCCCAGAGGCATGCCACGAAAGGCCCAACCTAAATCCGACCCCTGAGAAGACGTGGCAGGGGCCTTCACCATCCATTCTGGAGCTATGGGATCATCTGGCACCACGCCACCTTCAGCAACAGCTGCATGCGAGTACCGCGCGAGTGCAAAATGGGGCTATGACCCCCCGAGCCCCAACCGAGTCCGAGTCGAGTGCCGAGCGAGGCCCGAGGCCCCTGCGCCAAAGGCCACAGGAAAGCCGTCACTCTGAAGTTCCACCTGCACAGCATGGAAACAACGGCAGTGCCTTCTTCGCCTCGGAATCCCTTAAGTGTCTCGTAGTGTTTTCACACTCACGACGGCCTCAACAGTGGCAGGAGAACGTTGAAGAAGGCATCTGCTGCGAAAGGCCTCGGTACAGGAGGACAATACTTTGAAACCTCCTGGCAAGCTGCGCATCATGTGCCATGCGGCTCACTCGCCGTAAACCGATTCAACTGTGGATATTCGATAGGGAGTCAACTCGACAAGAGCGACCACAACTGTTCCTAGAGATTCCTTCGACATTGAAGATTCTATGCAAAGATTCATCGTGTGCAGAGACGAGACTATGCCCCTCGGGCACCAACAAGAGGTGGATCCTCGCCCGACGACAAGCAGCGACCTCGTGGCTTCCAGAAAAAACAACATCTTAGTCCACCTGCCGTCCGCAGGGAAAAGCAGCAACATAAAAGATGGCTCCTAAGCGGGTCTCCGCAGGATTAGAACTAAGTCTGGTATGCCCACACAAGCCGCCTGGCAGTGCAGCCACGTTTCTAAACACATATCGCAGACCCGCGTAACTCTCGAGAACAGTTGCCCCGCCCCCTCTGGAAATCCCTCGTCTCAGGCGAGGGCTGTGCCACCGCGGTACTTCCCAAGACGCAAGAACCTGCAAGCAACAGGACCGCCAGAAAAACCTACGTCCTAGGCGCAAGATTGGCCCAACAGCTTAAGCGACACCTGGCCTCTCCGTCCGGACTCTTCACGGCGAGCTGCGTGGAGCGCCAGGCCTCATACTGCTGCAAAACGGATTCATGTAGCAAAGCGTTGTGCCGGGGCCGGGGGTGCCGTTAGGTCGCTGGAGGATCTGCTCCACGGGCTCTATGAACAGCAACAGAAGGCAACGAGCATCCAAGGCTGCCACTTTGTGGAGGGCCTTCAGAGCTTCAGAGGGCACTTCTCAGCTCATCCGAGGCTTCGGAGGCCGGCGCCAGCAAAGCAAAGCTAATCTCAAAGCTAATCGCTTCGCTGCCTCCACGTGGGATCTTCGGCATCCCAGGCCGAGCACGGGCTCCTCAGTTCCAGTCCGATGCTGAAGGAAAACAAGAAGCTGCTTGCCTTTTTTTTGTGCTATAGGAAAACAAGAAGCTGCTTGCCTTTTGCTGTACTATAGGAAAACAAGAAGCTGCTTGCCTTTTTCCGTGCTATACTATACACTCAGAGCAAGGAAAAAGTCTTGCCAGCGGCGCAACGAGGACAGCACACCCTCCAAGGACAGGATCCAGCTTTCCGGAGGCTCCGGACTCCTGCCAATCCAGGCCATCTCATTTCCAATGTTGACGATCGAACAAACGGAGCACGGTGGTGCAGAAGCTGCACTCCGCGTAACTTGCTCTCTCGCCATTCCTGGCTGCACGGCCTTTTGCGGTAAGGCTCACCTTCAGGGTAGCAACTGTTTCTTGAGCTCGGTTTCCCAGCCCCCAGTGCACAGTATGCTTCTGCGGGTTTGGGGTAGGACGGGCAACGCCGGATAGGAGCGTGCACAGAGCCTGGAGGTCGCGAAACACGCCAAACACAGCCCGCGGCCTCGTGATCGGAGACAGCTCAAACAGAAGATGCTGCTCCAGGCATACCCAGAGCGAGTTCCGGGTCACGGGCAATGGCAGCATGTGCAGGAGAGCTGCTGAGAGAGGTCCAGATTGCCTCAGCTACTAGGCACCCGTTACATGATGTTACATATTGCAACATCTCAATTGAGAGAGCTCTTTGTTGCCAGAAGTCCTCGACACTACCTGGATTGAGCCTAGAGGGTGGCTACAAAACTACAACAACTTACCGTTCACCTTTTGTTTTGCTGACGAAGCGCAAACTGTGTCCGTGTCCCATCTGTGTAGCAAAAATTGTGGGCACAATCCATTGGTCCTAAAGTCCTCAATTCCGGATGGAAGAAGTCGGGAAAGCGAGTACAAGCCGAAAATGCTCTATGGAGACTGTGGCACTAGAGCAAACTCGTGCATCGCCTCAACCCTCCCTCGTTCTCCTTGGAACGCGGACTCGGCAAGTTGTGCGGCTGCCAGGGGCGAAGCCTTCAGACAAACGGCAGAGCAACGTACAGTCGGGCGGCTGTCAGGATCTCTCAAGCGACTTCTCCACCTCCTTGCACCCTGCCGACAGCATCCGCAGCTGCTCCTGTGGCTCGCCACCCTGCAAGCCGAAACTCGAAACACGGCAACTTTGCTTCACACTTCGCGGTTGCCCGGCTGCTGGGGAGCATCCAAGGTCCGTTGGCAATGCATGCTGGGTGCAAACCTGCGGCTCGTTAGCCCCATGCACGTGGACAGTCATGAAAGTCGAGGGATCAGGTTGCCAACATGGCACTGTTTGGTTTCAAGACGCAGGACGAGGAGCTGATGCACCCAGCCTTGCGCATGAGTGAGGCAAACAGCCTCGGAGACTGCACGCAAAGCCGCCAACCACCCCCGAAATTTCAAGCCAACAAGTACAGAGTTGCATGCAGCTGCAAGTGGCCAACCCTGCAAGAGTCTGTGAGCCAGGCGAGTGGGATCTCAGTGCTGATCGTGACTCTTCCGACAACTGCCAGGCAAGTCGCAAGTGATGAGTTATGGCAAGATTCCCTTTGTGGTTGCGGCTCACAGCGTCCGCAGCAACAACAACGCAGCTTGCGAATCGTCCCAAGACAGGGTCATCCGCCTCACTCTGCAAATCCTTTCTCTCTGCTTAGGCCAGGGCCAGCGGGTTGCAGGCCAGCCTGCCCAGTTCCTCTGCAGAGCGATTCTTCGCCGTGAGAACTGCAAGAGCCGGGCAGCGAGCCTCCGCCGAGTTGCTCAGGGCCGCTCCTGACGAATTTAGCAGATCGACGCACGCCAACCGAACGTCCCATCCAGACCCAGCAGCCGCAGAACGCCTCCGTCCGCCGAGTCCACAGCTTGACGGAGCCTCTGGAGCCTCTCAGACAGTGTCTGCGGCACGGGCACTTCAGCGCACATGACATGTGACTTTCAGGCTTCTAAGGGTCGGGCGAGGACGAGACACGGCAGAGTAGCGAAGAGTCCTGGTCCATCGCAAATCCTATCCAACCGACTTGAAGGCACACTCAGGCGCTCGCCTTCGATGCCTCTGTGGCATTCCTTGGGTGCGGACAGGAAGTTTCAGGAATCTCGCATGCAGGCTCGGACTCAGCAGCAGCACGTTTGGAGTTGCCGGGCTATCAGAAAGAGCTGCAACCAATGTTTCCAGGGCTGTTTTCCTGTGACAGGTAAACATGACTAGCAATTCCGCCACGTCTTCGTTCCAGAAACATCGCAATTGGAATAGAGGATATAGCTAGTAGAAGCATCTGAGCTTGCGACTCTGTGACAAGCTGGGTGAGAATATCCAGAACCGACTGCCTTAGGGTGACACGCGTCTTTAATCGATGTCCTTGGTTGAGAAACTGATGGTAAGACCCAGGCTGAGAGTGGCTGGTCCGGTAACGTCCAAGCCTCGCCACATGGCAGAATGTGAGGGTAGGAGTGGCTAGGACACTCATCTCCTGCAACTCTCTTTTAACAGATGCCTCGCAGCTCCAACCTCTTCCTTCCTTCCGTCCTTTCGGACGTCCCTCTCTCTCCTTCTTTCGTTCTCTTTCGGCCGGACTCCTCCGCCGTCTTTATTGGACGTGACAAGGAGATCTCCCTCGGGTTTCGAAGCTGAGAGTCCCTTTTCTTTGTCCACAATCCATGCTTCCCTTCGTCCCGCGCCCCGGGCGCTTCCAACTCGCCACACTCAAGTGGTCGTCAGATGTTGTGCTGTGAACCGAAACCCCAAAAGTCTTCGTTTTGCCGGCAACCGCTATCGTCTGAGTGACTCTCGTTCAAAGGGAAATCCATGCTGTTGTGCACAGATCGGGTTTCTCCTGGGGGCGCCACTGCCCGAGCCAGTACAGGAGAAGTGCAGGTCCCGGGTGGCTGACCCATGGACGAGCAAGTGGTAGCAGTCGTTCCGCAGTCCGTGCGATGCTGCCACTGCCTTGGCCATGCACATACCCACGAGCATAATCTTCTTCTTCCTTATGCAACAGAAACCGCGATCTCAGCATCCGTTCTGCCCGATCAAGCTCATGCCGGGCTTCCGACGGCCAGCTGGTACAGACTTCGCCTGCGAGATAAAGCAGAGGATTCCAGCTCCCGGTCCACGCGAAGAGATTGCGGGCTCGTCAAGAACGAACGGCACCAGAATCTCTTGAAGCGAGCATGTCACATCCAACTTTCAGGGCACCTTCTCCCGGATTTCAAGACTTCCAGACTGCGAACCTGAGCTCAAGCGATTCAGCTTTCCTTGCGATGAAGATGCTATTTTGGGCAGGTGGCAGTGGAAGTGAACGGGGTACAGTGAGGCTGCACCACGCACGGAGATATCACAGAAGGTCTACAATTCTGGAAAAACAAGTTTCTGAATGTGACTGTGGACGCCAGCCGCTCACGTGGGCGGCACGTAAGCTCAAGACAAAGGCTCTGAACTGCTCCACGACCTGCTGTGCGTTGCTAGAAACACTCTTCTTCTCTCGTGATTTCTCGTCTTCTGTCGCGAGGCAACGAGCAGGCATCACTCACTCCTAGGCTACAGCTCCGACGACGACGCGGTGCCGGTGCATGCTGTCCGCTAAGCGTCTGGTCTCCGCAATTGGTGGAGTCTCGATCTCGTGTACAGCTCGTCCCACGTCTCTGCACTGCCAGGCAAACGCACACTTCAACCGTGAAACTCACGGGATCCACCCAACAACAAATCACCTCGTCCTTCTTCGCAAGTCTTTTGCAGGCAATCTGATACGTCTACGTGCACGTACAAACGTAAATGCGTTTGCTGACTCGAGGCTCTCCCACAAATCTCGCCCCCCCTTCTCCTTTAGTGGACCGTCATTGGGGGGAGATCCTGTACCCGCGGTAGCAGAGTGTATTCTCATGGTCGTGCGTACGTGTTTCATGCCTTTATTTCTTTGATGCCCTGCCCCACAACGTTGCCATCCATCTATCTCTCTGTCTCCCCCATCTTCCGTCTCAAGCTCCCCGGCCCGCTGGCCCGCCCGCGAAAGCCCGTAAACTAGGGCAACAGAACGCAGAAGAACAGACTTGCGCAAGTCCTCTCCCTCTATCTCCCTGTCCTCTTCCTTTTCCTCCTCCTCCTCCTCCTTCTTCTTCTTCTGTTTCTTTTCTCGTCTCGTCTCGTCTCGTCTCGTCTCTCCTCTCCTCGCCTCGCCTCTCCGCTCTTCTCCTCTCCTCTCATCTCCTCCTCTCGTCTCTTCCATTCCCTTCCCTTCTCCTCTCTTCTCCTCTCTCTCTCTCTCTGTCTCTCTCTCTCTCTCTCTTTCTTTCTTTCGGAAGGGTAAAAGGCCCTTTCTTTCGCAAGGCTAGGGATGGCTAGGGGCAGGGTAGCAACCCCTGCACGCGCAGCATGCGCGCCCTCATCTGTTGTGGATGCAACGGTCACACGGTGGCTTATGAATCTCCGGGCATGAGGGCAGGTCAGCGCCCCGGGGGCCTCAAACCCACCCGTACCCTGTTGGAACGGGCAGGGGGGGTGAAAATTACATAGCTCGTCAAATGGGCTAACGGCTAACGGCTAAAGCGTCTCTCTCTCTGTCTCTCTGACTCTCTCTCTCTCTCTCTCTGCGCCAATCAATCTTGCTTGATTGCTCGGAGTTTAGGGTGGGGGAAGCGCGTCGCCTACCCCTGCGCACAGCGCGACGCCAAGTGTCCTCGTCCGGTTCTCAGTGTGAAACTGTGGGTTGAGGTGTTACAAGCTGGACTGGTTGAAGGCAGACGATTGAAGCAGCATTTCCCATGCCAAAGTACCCTCATGCTCGTGTCCCGCCTAATCCAGCTCGTTTGCTCCAACCTTGCTTCGCGGCCCTTCTGTATCGCGAATCACTCTATCTATCTTCGCTTCGCTTCGCTTCTCCGGGAAAGAGTCCACAGGTCGTGGACCCGCGCCCAGGCGCCCCCCTCCCCATCTGAGTGGTCGGTGGAAGGAGCTTTGGGGTCTTCTTCGGTAGGGGCGAGGAGCCACCCTCCCTTAACTTTAGCGCGCGTCCCGGCTCAATCGCCGCGCTCTCTAAAGCACAATCCTTGGTTCCTCACCAAACACTTCCCTTGTTGACCCTGCGGCTATGACTGGGTTCGCCTTTCCAGCAACAACAGGATCAAACAATTAAGACCTGGACAACTTTGGAACTGGGAACGGCAGTCATGGTACCGAAGCTCGAAGGATCCCTTTATAGGAGTTACACAAGTTGGGCGACTGCCCTCTCTCTAGAGAAAAACAAAAGGTAGTCACTGGTTCCCCCGCCTGGCATGGTAAAGCAATTTCCCCCTGGTCACTTGGTCACCCCCGACTCCTTCGCTCGGATTGAGGCTGTCATCGACCCGGCTGCGTTTCCGCCACGGCGGAGGTCATAGGTTCTCCCCGTACTTGTAGCACTTCCGGTGGAGGCCCCTGCAGGCAAGCTTTGCAGGTTACCCGCATTTCTCGCAAGACCTCTGCTAGTTTGCACTGGTCCTCCCACGTCGCAAATTGACCTTAGCAAGTTTATGAAGGGAACGTCGGGTTTGTTTCCCTTTCTTTCCTTCTCCCCCCCTGTCGCTGGGGTCCTTTGAAGAGCTCGCCATCGAGGAAGACGTGATTCAAGTAGGGCGTGGAGATCACCAAGAGGAACCACCGTCAAGTGGTATGTTCGGTCCCCCTACTGGCGGCCCCCCCCGAAGGAGGGCCGCGGTCGGGTTCGGGAGAAACGAAGCGCGGAACGAGCCTCTTAAGCCAGTGGCAGCAGGCGTGGAGATTCAAGCACCGCTGGGAGAAACAAGAAGGCTCCCCTGGAGGGCACAGCTCCAGGTTAACCCCTTGTTTCCCCCCTCGGGCAAGAGGGCGGCACAGGCCTCCAAGCACAGGTGCAGCACTTGAGCCAAAATGGCTACTCTCTCTATCTCTCTTTGCTTTGCTTTGCTCTGGGGCTGGAGAAAGGGCAGTCCCCTTTCCCCGCTCGTGCGAGCAGCCCCGTCCACCATTTTGGTTGACGGGCTCGGCTGTACACTGACTTTGTGAAAGTTCTTGAGCGTGTGCCCCTTTTGTTGGGCGTGTGCCCTCACTTTGTAACCCAGCCTTACCTGCCTGATCCCTGCCTGCATCCCGAACACAAGCCTGATCCCCGCGCACACACTGCCTGTGACCTTCCACTCTCTCTCTCTCTCTCGCTCTTTTCTTCCACAGGGCATAGGGGGCGAGTTACACCCCCCGGCCGCATGGGCCCCGCATTTGTTATGGGGCGGGGGCGTATGGAGGAGTGTGAAAAAGATTGAGTCCCCACGAGTTTGCCAGGAAGTATATTAGACTATGAATATCTCGGGGTTCATCAATCTTTGTGCTGGAAACATGCATCCGTCTATGGCAGCCGTTGTATGATCGCAAACAAAGATGAATCTGTGTCATCGTGGCTGACAGAATTACGGTTCCTAGCACTGCATTGTCGACTACGCAGCAGGGTTCCCAAAGTCTGAGAAACAAAGAAAACATTCGAGACCGTAACATAGACCAAATCGGATCCCCCTGCTAGCAAGGATAGCTGGAATATCCGCTCTCTTTGCTTTGCTCTGGGGTAAGAGCAATATCCTCTCTCTCTCTCTCTCTCGCTCTCTCGCGCTCTCTCGCGCGCTCTCTCTCTCTCTCTCGCTCTCCCTCTCTCTCTCTCTCTCTCTCTCTTTCCGCAGCTATCGAGATCTGAATCTCGCAAGGCCTCGCTGAAGTCGCTACCCCCGGCGACACGCAACAGCGCCTCCCAGAGCACTGAGAGCGGGGACATGAAGACACTGGCAATTTTCCAGGTAATGTCTCGCAACAAGTTTTTCAGTAACCAATCATCGGAGATCATCGAGTTCACTTCTTTGAGGGGGTTGGAGGTAGCTTGCCAGTTGCTGCCATGCTCTCGCTCCTTCTGCTTGCTTTGCTTGCTCGACGGTTGACTCGGCGACTGCAAGGTTACACTTTGGGCTTCCCTGGTGTTGAGAAAGTTTTTCCTGAGATCGAAAAGAAGCATAACCGCAAACGAACCTGTTCGGGATTTACCGGGAGTATGATTTCCCTTCTTCGGAGGTTGGCACTGAACGTCTCGGACTCCAGCAAGCATTTAAAGAAATTAGAATCCAGCGGACGAGCAGGCAGCAGCAGTCCGATTTTCCAAACAGCGCCGTTGAGATCGCCGAAGAGCAGGGCCCCTTCCTGGTCAGCAAGAACGAAATGGTGCGTGTGCGGCGGACCAAGATGACCGAATCGAAGCGAGCAGGACTACGACTTGACCCGGGGGAGGGAGGGCTGAAGCCTAGAAGTTGTGATCAGCTTTGCAACATCACCCGTCCTCGCTGGCCGGCGGCTCCACCCAGCACGAATTCAAGGATTGCGGAACTTCCGCATGTTCATCGAGGTAAGCAGGAAAGGCAATCAGCACACCGCCGTCTCTTAGCATGGAGGCGAAGTTCTGGAAGGCAAGTGTGCTCAATTTCGCGGGGCAGTTCCGGATCACCACCGCATCGAAGTGGGCCAGCGGCAGGAGCTGTGCCAGGGAACTCGGCGGCATCGTGAATAAGTCTTCCAACAAGTCTTCCGGGTGGAGTTGTGCAATGTCGTTGCACAGAACCCGTCGGAACAGGTCCATCGAAGTGCAGCGCTGGAGGAATCCCATAATCGCTTGCTCCCCATCTGGCAACACGGCAGAATGCAGGTGAAGGTAGCTGTGGCCAACGTGTAGAACATGGAAGTTCTGCCGAATCAATTCTGGAGTGTACCGCCGCCTCCTGCGCATGCTTTCAACTTCACAAAAACCCCGGATACTTCTCCCTGACCGTCCCCCGATGCCCCGCCCGGGCCTTTGCTCTACGAGCCTGGGAAGCTGAGCCACGGCTGTCAGGAAGCGCTCTCGGAGGCCAACATCTACCGGGACGAGCCTCGGTCGCTTTCCTGAAAGCCTTGCATGGCTTAAAGGCTATGAGTTATGAGCCATGCAAAGCCCTTCCTGCGAGATTTGAGAGCCAAGGGTCTTCAACAAGTGAGCATAGCTCTCAGCCAGCTGCCCGAACTCCGACATCGGATGCCTTCCAGAACATGCTGCAAACAGCGGGTGCTAAAATCATACAGTGTTTCACCCGCAGGATCGGAGAAGCCTAAACGGTGGATTCCTGCTTCTTGACAGACAGCTGCAGCCCGCAGCTTCGTGAGATTTCGTGAGTTGCAACTTTTCGTGGCTTGTGGCGTGCATGATCCGGCGTCGCCCGTCCATCCACACGTGAAAGTTGAACAAGTTCAACACGCCTCATGTGGTGGCAGCCTATGGCATCCTCTTTTTGCCCAGGAGCTTATTTTCCACTGAGGCGCCCGGCTCATGATGAAAACCAATTTGAGGAGCGACAACAGAGGTGCATGAGATTCATTTTGACCTAGCTTGACCTGCAAGGCTCTCGGCTTATCCCAGGTCACGGCCAGCTGGACTCGACAGCTCGGCTTCTTCCTCATGCTTTCCAATCCAGTTCGCCCAACTAGATGCCTGGCCAAAAGAAACTGCCGTCCACGATTGCGCATTCAGAAACGAAACTATGCCCAATTAGGCTTTCCCTTCCTTGCGTTATCAGCTAATGGCACAGGACAGCACGTACCTACCGTCGTTCATACGCATACATACGAGTACTCGCGCAGACACACGCACACACGCACACACACCCGCACACACACACACACAACCACCATCCTGCATCTTCACACATGCAGGCGTGAAGGCCTTCGCAGGTGCACATATCGATTTTCCAGAACCGAAGCGCTAAAGTCACGAGAGTCCGCCAGAGAGCGCAGCAAGACGCACAGAGGCCAGGGTTCCAGAGAACGCGTCACGGCCGCCAATCTGGAAGCTGCTGGCCGATGCCAAACATCTCCGTCATCCCAGCGAAGTAAGCCGTCTTCAAGCCAAGCAGCACACGACGTACCTGAGCTGAAACAGCTTCTCGTCACGTAGGGGCGCTGTGTAAGTCTGCAATGGCTGATGCTGTTCGAGGCACCGTCGCCGAGGCCGATGGAGTACCTGGATTCCCCGGATGAGCATCTGCAACGAAGTCTCGAAAATCGTTAGACAACACCTATAGAAACGAGGATGGGAGTCTTGATCATTGCAGTGCCTTCCGTTGCCCATCTGCTGCACTGCCCGAGGTTGGCCTACACTGGAAGATGCGGCGTGACTTCTAACTACGCCTGCAGACAGCACCTGGTGGACATCCCTTGAACTGGCCCGAACTTGCCGCAACCAACTGCGGTCCCAACAGCAAGAGGATGTGAAGAAAAAAAGACTGATAAGGCTGGAATTAGAGCTGTTGCGAGTCAGCTCAGTTGTTGAGCAAGAGCCTGCATGGCTTCATGGAATGGCAGGTCGGGCTGTGACATGTTCATGAGACTGAAACTGGCAGTACGAAAGCTATATGCATGAAATACAAGGCAACAAACTTGTTGATACTTTCCGTGGCTCCTTACAACGTTTTTCGCTGCAGTTCTTTACGTCCTACATCTGACATAGGTCCTTGCAAGCCCCGGACCTTCGATTGTCAGCCAGTGCACCAGGTCACCACGCACGCAGATCAGCTCATTCTCCCGTTCCCAGAAACCCTCCTTAAGCTTCCGCACGAAATAGAATAATCCAGCACATAGCGCACACAGCTTACCCCACTGAAAAACGTGTACTAGTATTCCTTCCAAGATACCAGAAGCTCGGAAGGCCCAGACAAGAGTTTCTGCCAGCTGTCCCATTGAACCTGCTCACAAAAGAACGGAGTGGAACGTCTGCAGCACTTTTCGCGACGTCAGGCCAAGGAACCCATATGGGCAAATGCAGGGACTCTTCAAGATGATCCAGAAAGTCCTCGCGAAGCGGAAAAGGCATTGCGAAGCCGTGCCGCGCAAACCTGCGAGTGGAGCTTTGTCAACACATTTCACCGAGCATAAAAGAGCGAACTGCGGCAGAGCAGCTGGCTTCGCGAAATGAGTAGCTTGTGACCCTTGACAGACCGCCCAGTTCACTAGTTCTAGAAACTGAAAACTTAGCTAAACAACCGTACGACCGCCGATAGCTTTGCTGGCAGTATCGATGGGAGAAAGGCCGGGCAGCAGAAGATCTCTTCGCAAGCTGAACTCCAGCTCGGGCGTCCCTCTGAGGATAGCCGACACCTCAACTTGCCAGTCCATGACCCCATCCGCCCCCATTGCTCGCAGCCTCCCTTGAGCCGTGTTGAGCTAAGCGTTTAACAGCGGAGCGAAGCACCTGCGAGAAACTTCTTGACAAGCATCTCTGACCCAAACCGCAACAGGCACACAGTTGAGCGGATGCAAAGGTCTTTGCCGGCCTGCCAATATCGCACCCCGAGGTAGTTGAGCTGTCCAGGGAACGGCCGCCAGCTCCTATCCTCCAAGGATGGGCATGTGGCAGGTCTCTGCTTGAGATACTCTGATGCCGCAGGATGAAACACCCCCTGCCTTGTGCTCGACATCGAACCACCTTGCAAAATGTGAGCGCAGGCTACAGCGGCTACAGGCTACAGCAGCCACAGTGGAGGCTTCGCTTTCCAGGCGCAGGCTTAGTATAGTGAGCCCTTAACAGCCGTAGCACCCATGTCCGCCGCTCTGTTGAGCGACTGTCGGAGGCAATTGGCAAAACAATGAAACTTGATGTCGAAGGTTCCACTGCGGTTTCAACTCAGATTGGCGTCGCATCCTCGTATCTTCGATGCTCAGCACAACTACTGTAGCAGGCTTCGAGCAGAGAATGCCTTGAACGCGAGGTGCTACAAGTACTACAATGGACCAAATGAACTGTGTCTACGCGCACCTCAAAACGAGACGCAGCTGCTTTTCAACTGAGGCTGAGGGGGTGGCGAGATCTGGAAGAAAAGCTCCGAGGCCTCACAGAGTCAAACGAGATTCTCATGTTCACTTGCGCCTTGCTGACCATTGGGACCATGCCATCAGAAACCCATTCATTGTAACTAGATTCAAGAGGAGCAGCGGTCCTCCCTCCGCAAGTTCGAGACTGCTTGATGAAACGGGTGTTTTGGCAGGGGAATTCTGAAAATACAGTGTGTTCGGCCTTGTTTTACTTGCTACTGCCCGGACAGGGCATCAGAATTACCGTTGAGAGGTTCATCAAGCTCCCCTTTCGGAATTTCCTTGGCCTTGCAGTTTAAGCTTCAATGTCACACGCCGCCGTTCCTCTTCTGCTGCTTTCAGCGCGCAGAGTCGCAGGTTCGCATCCTCAGCGCAAGTCAAGACGAGAAAGTTTTGAAGCCTGCAGTTGATCAAGAAAGTTCACGGAATCCCAGGAGCCCAGTCAGCCCAAACGACCATGGTTTTGGGAGCCGTTCCACAAATCGCATCGTGCGGATAGATGCGGGAGCTTGTACTGGCCTGGTACTGCCCTCTACTCCGATCCCAGAACAAAGATCTGAAAGCCTCAATCGGCACAGCCCCAGCAATCCACCATAGCACGCACTTGCGCGAACCTTTGAGCCTCAGTTTACATTGGCGATTTTCCGGGCATGCCCCCTTTCGAGCGAGGCCCGAATTTGAGCACCAGGCCTCTTGAAGAGAGCTCGGTGGCTGAAACAAAACTAACACATTTCCGAACGCTATCTACAATTCCTGACAGCTCGCGCGGCCTTGCATGCAGAAGCCGCAGGTCTTGGTGCAAGCATGGAATTTCCTGCAGCCCCAACCATCCAAAACCCAAAAATGCAGACTTCCGACATTGCCCATACCCATGTTACACAAAGTCAGAGCGCTGCAGCCTATTCAACTGAACCTTCGTTCAGAAAAGCATGTGCTTCGACGATGCATGCGAGCCTTGCACGTTGGCACTTTGTGCAAGAACCACGGGTACTGTCAAAGCTGCTTCAAAAATTGCTTCGCGGGAGTCCCCTGTAGCCGAAGCACGTGAAGCGCAAGTTCCTTCCCAGAGAAGGGTGCAGCCTGGGAGGCCCAGAGCACTGGACTGACTGCACTGAACCTGAGGCTTCGCTCAGTGTGAAACCGACCACGCGTTTTCAAACTTAAATCATCATGTCAGAAAGGCGGCGTTTCTTCTGGACCTGCCGTTTGCACACCAACACACCCCCCTCCCACAGCGGAGGCTTTTGCCGGAGGCCAGCCCTGTCTTGGCACCTCTGGAGGCGGCTGCACTGCTTTGGGAGCAGGAGTCGGCTGCGCTGCTTTCGGTGCCGGCGCTGCCTTCGGAGCTGGCTGAGCCGGCGGTGCCTGCCGGAAAAGCAACCGGGTGCTCAACCGTACACTGTGCGTTTCGAAAATGGTATCCTGATGCGACACTCCACGCTTCCAAGGTTTCGGGCCAATGGCTTGTGGTCCAAGGATTTCCAACATCTCTGCAGCTGTCAGGCTTGCGGCCTACTGGGAAGCGTGAACCCGACGCAGCAAGGTCTCTTGCCATGCCTCCATGGTCTCCGAGTCGATCGTTCACCAACACGAACAACGACAAGCCGGCTATGCTTGAAGGTAGCGAAGATATTCGCTCTGACGAACTGTGGACTTTTTCCTCGTCCCGAGCACCTTGGTGTGCCAAGAAAATCGAACAGGTTGTTAAACGAACCTGCCAATTCTCGAGTTCTGTACGAACAGCGCAGTTCACTCGGGCGGGAAGGGTGGGAGCTGAAAAAGCTTCAACTCTCGTGCCACGAGCTTCAGCACTGCAAACTCAACGATCTCAACGAACTTTCAGCGAACAGAGAGGACAGGCTCTAGCGGAGTTGCCCTGTACGAACAGCACCGCACGCTTGTCACTCATTGCACACATGCAATACTCGACAAGCTGGCTATGCTTGAAGGTAGCGAAGGTATTCGCTCTGACGAACTGTGGACTTTTTCCTCGTCCCGAGCACCTTGGTGTGCCAAGAAATCGAACAGGTCGTTAAACGAACCTGCCGATTCTCGAGTTCTGTACGAACAGCGCGGTTCACTCCACTTCTGCGCGCTGTTCCTCCACTTTCTGCGCGCGAAGCTTGTGGGCGAACTGGACGAACCTCGGGAAGAGCGCCCTTTGGTCCTCTTGGCACCTGGGAGAGCCACGCGTAGCCCTCGTTGAAGTCGAACTCTTCTAGCTGGCAACCGAGCTCCGCGGCAAGCGACCAGTCTTCTCTTGAGACACTGTCGGACACGTTTGCACTGGAGGTGACTGAGGTGACTCTGTGGAAGCTCAGCGCTACACTCTTGCTGGCCAGGAACCTGGAGAAGCACCCCAGGACCTTCGTGAACGACACGTCCTTGCTGTAGCCCTTAGTCAGAGCGTGCTGTGCCGCAGAGTTGTCCACGAAGCAGAGTATATAGGTGCCCGCGAACGTGCGGAAGAACTGCCAAGACTGCGAACAGTTGTGCCAACATCTCAAGCCAAACGATGAAGGCCTTAGAAGTAGCTGTCCTGCGGAGAACCTGCACAGGCACCTCAGAACGAAAAGCTTGCCGAAAACCCTGCGGTGTAGCAAAGACTGCTCCCCAACCCGTTCGAACTATTGTGCAGGACGTCTTTGGGGATGCTCTCCAATAGCCACCTGTTAGCCGAACGTCTGGAACCGGACAGGGTGGTGTATGCATCGGCGTACAAGACGAAGACTGGCACCTGTTCTGGCTGCAGGGGGATTCGAACCGGCCTGAGTTCCGGAAGGAGGGCTGAATCTCCTCCAAGCAGGTGCGAAGTTGTTGGCTCAGCCCTGAAGGTTGGTGTACTCCCGAACTCTGACGCTTGAAAAGCGGTCCCAGCTAGGCCTTGCCCACGTTAGAGAACACCCACGAGCAAATGAAGTTCAACTTGCCCGCTAGCTTGGCCGCCTCGGACGGGTGAAGCCTGTCCTCGAGGAGTGCGCGGCCGATCATCTCACGGACTTTGGCAATCCTCTTTGTGCCCGGGGATGCCAGCAACTCGGACTGCGAGATCTTCCAGTCCACTCCCAAGAGGGTCTGGTGTGAAGAGGGGGGTTTCGCCTTGGCCTCCTTCATCTTGGTGCCGAACACGCGGTGCTGCGCCTGGAAGCATTGGAATCCGTGGTCAGCGGACTGTTCTGCCTCGCACTCGAAGAAGTCGTCCACAAAGTGGGCTGCTCCGGCGAACAAAGTGGCCACCGAGATGCAGCATGCTGCATCTGCGAACCTCACGTAACTCCAGACCGAGGCCACCGAACCAAAAGGTAGGACCTGGTGTAGGTAAACTGGCTCTGCGTACCCTCCCGGGAGTACCGTTGCACACTCTTCTGGTCGACGAACAGGAAAAGCTCCGTACGCTCCTTCGTGGTCCACTGCAGCTAGCTTATTGCTGCCGCCCCCTGATAGGGGGGGACGTCTGCTGCAAACACCGTGCTGTTGTGAGCTGACCGAAGCCAGTCGTCTCCTCGTCTGATTTTGTCGTCCTGGACTATCGCGAACGCTCGGGCGGCGTAGACTTTGCGCAGCTCGGACTGTGCTTGGAGCCACTGTAGTGAGTACGGTCCCACGAACCTTGGTCGCTTCCTTCTGGACCTCCTGGAGCATCGTCTCCGCGTGCTCGTCTGCACGAGGGTTGGAGACGATCTGCCGAGGGTTGTTGTACTTGGCGTCGGACCTTAGCAGCAACCAGCCGCTGCCAGGTGGAACATGACCCAACAACGCGAAGCCCCAACAACTTCAGGATGTGGGCGAACGCGAGCAGCTGGAAGACGTAGTAGGGTGACCCCTGCTTGTAAACCTCACGGACGTGTCTTGGGGACGTCGCGAGCCAGGCCTCTTGGTCCTCAGCTAGGCAGCGCCGAACTTGCAGAAACCTTGCTGGAACAACCTGCACTGCGGGCGTTCGTAAGGCATCTGGGCGGCGTTGGGGAAGGCCTGGAGGCGGGTTGTCTTGCCTCCCTGCTTCCCCTTGCCCTCTCTGCCTTTGCCCGCTTTGCCCTTGCCCTTGCCTTTGCCGTCTGGCGGAAACGATCTGCTTGACCCCATCCGCGAAGGAGCCGTTGCTGCGCATATGCATGGCTAGTTCCCAGGAGCATTTGCGGTAGTACTCACGAACCTGCGGCAGCTTGTTAGGGTTGCGCCGAACCATGTTGGTGAAAAACTCCGCGAACTGGTCCACGACGTGTTCTTCTCCCCACCTGCAGAAGAGCATTGCCCAGCTAGGAAGGTGAGCACTTTCTGGGGCTCCGGCACGTACTTCTCCTTTTTGACCAGCGAGCCCGACGCGTCAAGGCTCAGGACGCCCGCCATGTTGTCGTCGTGTCTGGCCCTGACCTGCTTGGAAGGCGTGAGGTTACGCTGGGCCATCACTTCTCCCAAACGAATTCGGCGTCTCCTTCTCCCAGACCATCCTAGCCAACACCTCTTCGGCTCCACTGATGAGGTGGGCCGGGAACGAACGATTGTGGCCCTCGATCTTCGTTGCCTCGAACTCCTTGATGCGCTTCGCCCAGAAGCCTTTCGGCAGCTGCTTGGGAGCCTTGCCGTCCGCGGTCGTCGTTGGCGCAGAGGTCGTCGCTGGGTGAGTCGTCGGAGGCGTTCCAGGGGCGGCTGCCACGAACTGCTTCTTCCTCGCCAACTCGGTCTGGTCGACCATGTGGTCCAGGATCGCCTCGGTGACGTCGACCTCTTCGTCTTTAAGCTTGATGGTGTCGGAGCCGATCGACACCCCTGTCTTGAGCGGCTCTAGCATCTTTGCGATCTTGGTCCTGTCCCCGAACAGATGCCCCAACACACCGGAGTTGGTGACGCCTTTGTCGTGCAAGAACACGCTGACCCTCTTGTCGAGTCCGCTCTCTTCGGCCAGCTTGTTGAGGTCGGGGAGTGCCACGGTCATGAGGACGAACTGTCCTCACTCGAAGACTCGCTGGCTGACTGCTGCTGGTCTGAGCCCAAAACGGCTGTGTCGAACTCGGAAAACACTTAGTGGATTGTGAGAACCCTGGCAAGACGGACGGGTGTCTAAGGTGGTTACTGCAACCGTAGCGCCACCTGCCACACACAGTAACCCAGTCAACACTCTGCAGCGTGTGTTCATTCTCGCAAGGCTTGTGAGCGAACTTGGTCCTCGGGTGGTGCACCACTGTCTGTGGCTTTGTTCTGCCAACACTCGGCGACCACACGGCGAACAAGTGCAGAAACAGCAGCTTCGTCGAACCCAGCGGTCACCAGGGCCGGCTGCTCGGACGAGCTGGCGTCAGCTTGGCCAGAAAGGCGAACGAGCGAGGCCGTCTGTGTGGGGTTAAAGACAGACTCCTGCACGTAACGCCAGACCGCCAGCGAACCCCACCGCCCGATGACCTGGATCACTGGCAGGGCGACCCCGCTTCGCGCGAACAGTTGCGATCCGGACACCCGAAAACAGTGTTGCGACCACTTGTCGATCGCCGCCGGGCTCCAGTCATGGAGCGACTCGTTGTGCAAAACGAACGCATACACCTGAGCCAACTTCGTCAGCTGCTTTGCGGACGGCGGTACGCCATCTTCACCGAACAGCGGTGCCTCTGGGTCGTACGACCCTGCACGTCGCCTGCGAACCACCAAGTCTAACAACGCGTAGAAGACGCAAAGCGGGCGGCGACCTTCCGTACAACTGCACTTCTGCAAGCTGGTGAACATGAGCGACGCAGGTGTAGAAGCCGAACAGCTGGGTCGGTGGCGCGGCGAACAGATGCACACGTGCGTCCTCTCGCACCCTTTGCCTTCTGTGTCTGTCTTGGACACCGGGAGGCGAACGGTGACCGACCTGTTGGCCTTGTTGAACTTGACGTCGCTGCCGAACACGTTGGCAATTTCGATCCCCCGAAGGAGAAACCACACTGCCGTGAGCGCAGTCACGTAGGGTTCCTTGACCCTGGTCGGAATCGGCACCTCGAGCTCGTTGTAGGCGGAAGAGAGGGACTCGGCCAAGTCGAGGCGGACGTTGTCGAAGAAGATGTCCAACTTCGGTGCTGCAGGTCCCATTCCTTTCTGGATCGAACGAATCGACTGGGAACGAGCCAAGTCTGTCCACTGAAAACCGGCTTCTATGTGTTTGCACTTTGCCACTGCAAAATACTGTGCCGACGACCGGTACTTCGCAGCTTTGAACAAGGAGCCCAGAGCGAACAGCAAGTCGACCGTCACCGGCAGTGGCTCCATTCCTCGGTGAGCGGCCATCTTCTTCCACGTGGCCCATCTGCTCTCTCGCTCGGGGCCTGGGCCGATTTTGCGAACTGGTCAGCGAGGAACTCCGCATCGGCTGCTGCCAGGTCGATGGTCACTCTGTCGTTGGACGGACTTGCTTCCACCCCGATGCGTTGCAGCGAACCCCTGGCATAGGGGTGCACCGTCGGGATGTCGCTTCTCTGGGAGGCCCGCGACTGCCTTGTAGCGAACAGGCGGTCCAACGCCACATCCCCCATGCTTCCACGCCTGCCACGCGGACTGGACCCCAGCAGCTTTTATGCTCTTCGGAAAAGACTGGTTGCCCGTGGCCCGAAGTACTTGGACCAAACTCGCGAACGATGAGCGGTCTGCGTCACACTCGACATGCCACATGGCCGCGAATTGGGGGGGAAAGCCGAAACGGTACCACTCACTTGGGAGAGCGTACGCTCAGAAAAGCTGCGAACGCAGCATGCACAACAACACCCCTTCACGTTGCGAACTTACCGAATGTACTTCCTTGCCAGCAGAACTGCCGGACCTCGAACAAGGAGAAGAGAGAGAACGAGGGGGAGGGCGAGAGAGAGGTGCGCATGCCGAACATGTGACAAGACTGTAACCCTGGCATCCCTCAGCGGGGTAGAGAGAGAGGGGGGAGGGCGAGAGGGAGGCACGCACTGCAGTCAACCTGCCTCAAGCACGAACTGAGCACAGCGACGAACTCACTCGCTAGAGGAGAGAGAGAGAAGGGGGAGGGCGAGAAGGAGACATGACTGTAGCGAACGTGCAGCACCGCGAACACACTCGGCCCTGGCTGCACACTGCTTTTTGGCGCGAACTCACGGAAGACTCTCGTCCGGACGTACATCCGCGAACTCACCCCTCAGTCTGTACCGGGGTGTGCACTCCTGTACTCTCGGTGGCACCTCGGACAGCGGTGCTTCGAGTGCGAACGGCGGTATCCCTTTCGGTTGAACCTCTGGCACAAACGTGCCCAACAACACGGACAACGAACTGCACATGCCGAAGTGAGGTCGTGGCAGAGCGGGGGCATGAGCTCGAACGGTGTCCTGGCAAACCAAAGCCACCCCGATCGGCAAGGCGGTCGGCGGGAACTGCGGCGCACAGCCATGTACGCCCGGAGGTCCGACCGGGTCCGCTGTCGCCTTCGGTGCTGTGTAGTCGAACTTGCCCCTGCCTTTGGCCCCGGAGTCGAACCAGCGGCTGCCTGCGAACTTTGTGCTGTCCTCGGCGGCGTTGTCGACGAACTGGCCGTCGGGTCCTGCTGGGGGGTAGTCGAACTCGAGGCCGCAGCTGCCGGTGTCGAACTGGTCGGCGCCATCAGCATCGCGATGGCCTCCTCGGCGTTGGCTGCCACGACCTGCATCATGTGTGGCTGAGTCGCCGCCACAACCTGCTTGGCCAACGTCGTTGCAGGAAGGGCTGAGATCGGCGCCACCGCAGTCGGTGGCCTGACTGTCTGAGTGACCCTGGTAGAGGCCTTCTTGGAGAGCGCCATGACTTGGCCCTTGCCTGCCGCTGGCTGTGGCGGACGAATCTGTGGAGGTCGAATTGCTGGAGGTGGTTGTACAGGAGGAGGAAGAGGCGGTCCGTCAGCCGGCAGGGCGGGATGTGCTGGACCGGCACTGTCGTGGGGTCCTGGCCTGCAGGTGTCGAACCGGTCGTCGGCTGCTTAGGCGTCGGAGTGGTCGAACTTGCTGATGCCGAACTGGATGCCAACTGCTTTGGGCGCCACCGGCGGTGTCGTCCGAATCCTCGTCGGACGAACCCTGCATTGCTTCCTCAAGTGCCTGGGCCACGCGCTCGAGGTCATCCTTAACCACCCGGCCGAACACGACCACCAGCTCACTCGAACCTGCCGAGCACACACGGTGCACTGCCTGCCACAGGTCGAGATCTGCAGCGTCGTCGCTCCACGACATGGCTGCGAACGGATCTAGCTGAAAAAGTTTCCACTCTCGTGCCACGAGCTTCAGCACTGCAAACTCAACGAACTTTCAGCGAACAGAGAGGACAGGCTGTAGCGGACTTACCCTGTACGAACAGCACCGCACGCTTGTCACTCATTGCACACGTGCAATACCCCACAACCGATGACAGATGTCGGAGCAGAGATGTATGCTTGGAGCTGCGTTTCGAAGGGCCGGGTTTGGTTTCGTGCGTCTTGGAGGCACGGCTTAGTGGTGTGGGGAGGCGTGGTTTGGAGGCGTGTCTTGGAGAAAAGCGGTTGTGAAGGGCAGGGTTGGGCTTGGACTTGGAGGCGTGTCTTGGAGTGAACCGTTTTGGTGTGTGCTTCACTTCACAGAGGCCCTGCAGAAAATGATACTATAGTACTGTAATATATTATAATATGCGATCATATGCTATCATAGGCAGAAGCTGTTCCTGCATAGAATCCTTTGCATGGCTAAGCTCCGAAGCCGGAGAGCCGTCAAAGCAAAGCTGAAGTCTTGAAAGCGACTGTAGTATATGGGAGACCCCTCAAAGGGGACCCTATGATAGTATATTATAGGATACCATAGTATCTAAATCCCAAGTCGCGATGCCTTCGCCGTATCCCTGCCCGGCCCGTGGCCTTTGTCTGCAAAGCGGGCTTCTTTCCGACCTTCCCGTCCGCAGGAAAACACATCGAGCACCCTGAGCCGGACCTCTTCTTGATGTAACTTACGCATCGTAAGGCAAACCTGGAACCTTTTCTGACACTTCTGACCTCAATGATGGCAGCTGGCACTAAGCGACGGACGCCGCTGGGCTTTGCACTTGGCTTGACTTCCTCAGCCTGCCAGTGACAGTGCACGACGTCATCCAGTCGACTATGGTGCAGTCGCACCTTGGCGGCAGCAGCGCTGGCCTGCAGAGAAGTTTCGTCTGCCATGGCCATGTCATCTGCAAAGAGACTGTGACTCTCAGCTCTCGGACCCGGGCTCCGTCGCGCATGACCTTAGCAGGCTCCGGTACGGCACCCACCTGACAGATCTGGTCCGAACTTCCAGGCCTGCTCAGGCTTTCCGAGTGCACCGGCCTCGTCCAGCGCTTCCTTCGCTGCCGCTGCATCTTTCTCCTCCGCGGCTTTCGCGGCCGCTGCCCTCGGCTGTTTCCAGGTCGTGCAGCGCCCAAAGGACCCGGAGGCCACAACACGACTAAAGGGACACCGCAGCATTCTGCGTGCTGCAGCTCGCCAGCTGGTGTAACAGCCGAGACACGCCTCCTTTTGCCTCTTGGCCTCCGCCTTTTTCTCCTTCTGATCTGCCTTGAACTTCTCGAAGGCCTTCACACGACACCGACGAACAGGTGTCTGGGGCAAGGGGGTGCTTCTCTCAGCCAATTCCAAAGCACGGTCGAGACCATGTGAAGACCTCAAGGTCGATGCTAGACTTGTCGTTCTGCCAGTACAGGTTCTTGTGGATGAAGAGGTATCCCACAGACCCATCATCCTGGTAGCTAACATCACGGCACTAGGGCTGACCGNCTGTCGCCGACGACGGGGGTGCAGCCAGAGTCCTTGAAGATACTCCCAGCAATCTCCTCGGTTTTCCCGTACAGCTCGTTTGTGTTGATGCTGCTCTGAACCTGCTCTGCAGCACCTGCGGGGTCCCCACTCAATTGCAGCACATGCAGCACCAATATCCACGAGACTCTCCTGACACTCTCACCTTGGAGAACACATCTGCAACCTGCCTTGCCTGTGTAGTCGCCGCAGCAGCTTCCCATGAACCTCAACTGAGTCACGGATGCGGGCAGTCGGACA
>BGNK01005419.1:0-38791 GCA_003297005.1 Symbiodinium sp. clade A Y106
CTGTACTGGAGACCCAACTTCTTGAAGGCACTGTTCACGCCACTACGTTTGTTGTAGTGCTTCTTCCGACCATTGCTGCCTTTGGGCCCTTCGTTTTTTAGCTTGCCCTTCATGAGACTGACCAAAAACTGCACAAACGACATTCCGGAAATGGTCCTAGAGCCTACAAGCACCTGACATGCACTTGCAATCTCTGCTGCAGATGCCGGCATGCAATTGCAGCCTTTCTCGAAACGCTTTCGCTTCTTCACCTCCCCCCCCTGGCCAGCCGCATTTGCAGGCTGAAGTAGGATCTACGGAACGTCTGCGAGAAAGACGATCGAACTGCGTCCGCGGAGACCGCCCGATTAAACCAGCATCCACGATGGCCTGTTGCGCTCTTGTCCCACCACAGAGGACACAGAAGGCACGCTTGGCCTCTCCTCTGTCCTGATAGCCAAATTTTTGGCCTTAGCGCACGGTAGTGTCGTGGACATCTGCCCCACTTGCATNCACTTGCATGGCTTCAAGGTCCGCGGAAGCCGTTCGGATCTGCGCTGGTGCTTCTCAAGTTCCGCCAAAGCAGCTTCCAAATCCTCGTTCTCCCGTTCCAGTTCCATTTGATAATTGGCCCACTCGCGATCACTGAAAGAGAACGCACCCGAGTAAGTGGACCTGGGGCCGCATATGTCAAGATTTGGGGCTTCATGGTGTCGGGGTTTCGAACCAGAGTTTTCNTTCAGGAATTTGGAGTTTATTAAGGGTTTACGGCTTATGGGGCTTCGGGATTAGGGTCGAAAAATATGTGAAGGCTGTAACGGAATATGTCCCACAGGCATAGCTTATCCCAATTCAAACGCACAAACTAGATTCTAATATCTGACCAGATTCATACTATCGTCCTCCACATCCATGGAGAAACTTCCAGCATCGCCACGAGCCAGGACACCAACACTCTCAGGGATGGCCTCTGTTGAAGCCTTGCCGACCCCGAGATCTGGACTGCCCGTGCCGCCCTCGGCAAAAGCAGGCTGACCAAAAACCCACCTCTTGTANGAGATCTGGACTGCCCGTGCCGCCCTCGGCAAAAGCAGGCTGACCAAAAACCCACCTCTTGTATCGACAAGTCTGCGGCGAGTCCGCCCCTGGTCGAATGGGAGATGGATGCCCGTTATCCTCAAACAGATCCAAGTAACTCTTGATTCTGCGCGCTGACACAGGACTCCCAAAGCGGGACGTTTTTGACGGAGGCATGCTTGGAGCACAAACTTCTTCTTCACAACTACGACGCGCAAAGTAAAGCGTCTCCAACCGCTGTCGATAAATGAGCAACACTGCTGCCACTTCAGGTGTTGGAGGACTGCGTTTTAGACCCGCTACCTCGCGGGANTCTTCTTCACAACTACGACGCGCAAAGTAAAGCGTCTCCAACCGCTGTCGATAAATGAGCAACACTGCTGCCACTTCAGGTGTTGGAGGACTGCGTTTTAGACCCGCTACCTCGCGGGAAAGGTCTGCTGCCATTGCCATGAGAGCCTTCCACGGCAATGCTCCCTTTCTATCTTCCGTGAAAACTGCATAGCTCACCACAATCTCACAGAAGTCTGCAGACACCACTTGCGTCAAAGCTTTGTGCGTGTCGTCTGCCTCCAGCCAAGGGATGCTCCAAAAACCTTTCAAGCAAGGAGGTCCAGGCCGATCACTTGCTCGCNACCACTTGCGTCAAAGCTTTGTGCGTGTCGTCTGCCTCCAGCCAAGGGATGCTCCAAAAACCTTTCAAGCAAGGAGGTCCAGGCCGATCACTTGCTCGCAGCAGAAGTGCATCGCTCAATGCCTCCAGAAGTTCGAAAGAAGGAACATATTCCTCCAGGTCAAGCTCCATCAATGCTGCAAGTTAGAGTTTACATGGCCACGAAACACCGGGAGGGTAGCTATGCGCGTCCTGAAACTCTGAAGTTCCAAGACGCAACATGACTTCTTTTTAAGAATGATTGCACAGACACAAGCTTGACACGATTTCAGTTCTGAAACCATTCTGCATGTTTGCAAACTGAAAAACTGCTGTCCCTGCCAGTAGAAATGCAATGTAGCATGTGGATGCACTACCAAAGAACTACTTGAGAACCGCAAACAAAGCACACATGTCACCAGACTGAAAGGACAAGCGCGGCAAACGTACTAAACGCGCCCTGGATTTAGGGCTATTCCTGAGTCCTTCCAAAGACCAGGCTTAGACGACCGCTGGAGAAAGAATCCACTCGGGACAGGTATTTTCTACAACTAGCAAACTATGGTTTCCTTCAGGGTGCTCGTCCTACCGGGAGTCTTTTTTCGCATTTACTTGGCCTCTGCAGGGTATTTTTCTTCATAGGGGTTGAAAGTCTAGGCTTCCCCACTACTTTTCCGGGCACTGTTAATCATTGTTTTAAATATTCTTAATGGGATCTGCATAGTAAAGCCTTTCAAGAAGTATCAGGGGCCTGCAATGAGTAGGAGTTCAGCATATAGATTGACCCCCGTAGTTTGAGGACTTGTTTTGCGAATTGAACACAAACATTCCTGAAAAGAGTTTTTTGTTGTTGGTTCACGTAATTGTGCGGAAGAACCCTATTGCCCTGAAGCCAAAGCCCCCAGAGTGGTCATGCAACCACCCACACCTTCATGGGCACAAGGTTTCGGGTAGAGAGTCCCCGTTTATGTGTAGTGTTGCGGGGCTCGAGATCAAATCGCGAAATTTGGCGGGGTTCATGACAATCGCGAGATGGAATCTCCGACTCGTGAATACACCACCTTGAAAGCCAGACCTGCAGGAGCTCGACGAATCGAAGCGACGAGTAGAGGCCATGCGGCCCTGTCGGTGATTCGAGCTTTCTTCGTGATTTGGGCGGTGCTGGTTGCAGCTAGAGCGCTTCCGATTGGCAGTTTTCAGCATCTGACCCCTAAACCTAAACCCTAACCCCAAGGGTTCAGGGTTCAGGGTAGTTTAAAAGTTGAGGTTTTGTGTGAAGGTTTCGGGTTCAGGGACCCGGGCACCGGCTGTCGGGTATTTTAGTTGAAACGGCATAGTAAAGTAAGCTGTCGTGTATGCAATGTTAATTGGACTTCCAAAGGTTTGTGTAGCTGAATATGTGGCTCACTATAGAAAGAAGTCCAAAAGCTTAGGTAACCCTAAACCCTAACCCCTAAACCCTAAATCCTAACCTGTTTCTGGAAGGTTTGGATTGAAACCCTAAATAAACCCTAACCCTGGGGATCCAAATAGGCCAAAAGCCTTATATAGTGCGGTCTTTGGGCCCAAAAGCCTTAATATATGAGTCATTATGATCCCTAGGGTAAGGCCTTAAACCAGGAGCCTAGCCCCAGCAATGCCGGGCTCAGGGGCGCAAGGATTGAGTTTGGGGCAGGGCCAGGAGTCATCTCGCGCTTTAGGGCTTTAGGGTTTAGGGGTTTAGGGTTTAGGGCTTAGAAACGAAACCTTTTTCAGGAATCTATCGTTTTCTAGGTATCGAGTTGAGATGGTTTTCAATTTCCCGTATTCTTTAATATGGAGCCCTAGTTATACAGTTATAAATAGTGTTAGGGACTGTTGAGATCGACACCAAGTCGGGCTTCAAGGTTCATGTTGACCAGCCCCTGGGCTTCGTGTGCTTTCGGATCAGACACAGGGTCTGTTTCCCTAGTAGTAGAGTAGGTAACCTTTAACCTTTTTGGGGTAGTAGAACCCTATATAATCCTTATATTATGAAAAAGGTTAACCTTTAGTTCCCCATGATACCCGACAAGCAGGTTTCCTTGGGCAGCATGCCGTCGTGGCGAAGGGCTTGATGCCGGATGTCACAGAGGCTACGTGGGCATTTCATCCTCTGGTCGGTGTCCTGCGCGACGTCTGGCACCGGTGCGCACGGACTGCGAGCTCTGGAAGCTTGAATGACGACCACTGCCTGAAAAGTAAGCAGGCGTCCCATGGAATCGGAGCTTTGTCTTGCAGAAAGCTGGCGCAGGTCGTTGACTTCGACGCACCAACCCCGACCCGAAATCCTAAAGCCGAGGGCGCTCCTTGCGAAAGTTCGCTCAGTTCCCCTTTGCTCCCATGCGTTCTGTTAATATTACATCTCCATATGAGTGGTTGTCAAAATTAGGGTCCCTTTTTGGGTACCCTAAATAGTAGGTGCCGTATTATATCAGGGACCCAAAAAGGGACCCTAATTTTGACAACCACCCATATGTTGAGCCAAATTTTGTAGCGCTGTGGTTAGCTCATCGTCGTGCCCGCCGACAGGCAAGCGATGGTTGACACGACTTCAAATTGGAATCCCTGAAGTCGCCAATTGTCTCGCTTCGTGACACTTTGCATGACCGATTGAATACCTTAACCTACCAAAACCTACTTTTTTGTAGGGTTCCTATAAAATTCAGTTTAGGGTTTATCATAAGAACCCACAGAAAAGTAGGGTTTGGTAGGTTGAGGTAGGAACCCTAAAGCCCAAGCCGGAACCCTATCCGAAACCTGACGTCCGTATCCCTCCCTTCCTGACGAGCTCTTCCACATCCTACTTGGAGGATCATGGGACTTTGTAAATATGGTTTTTCAGTGCCTTTGTTGGGGTTTTAGTATTTATTCGTATAATTACCCTAATCATAACCGTAACTACTAAGTCATGATCCTTTAAGTGCCACCGCAACCCAACCCTGAACCAATAAACATGGACCCTAAACACCTCCTGATTTTCACCCCCTAACCCCAACCCGTCAGACGAAATCCAAAGCTCTTATGAAGCCCCTGCAAAAGCCACATAGAGCCGATGTAAAGCCACCTCCAAATCACTTCCAAAGCCCTTGTAAAGAAGTCGGCACCCCAAGCCCGAAACTCTAGCCCCATTGTAATCCGCAAATGCCTGAACCCCGCAAGGCGCCAAAAGCTCACATAAACCAAGTGTTAAAAGGCTGAAGGTAGGGGCCTAAATGATTGCCAATATTGTTCCCTTGGGTTCCTTATTTTGTTATAGTATTAAGGAGCACAAAACCCTATTCTAATTATTAAGGCCCCTATAGTAAAGCTGACTCCACTAGTAAACCGCCAACTCCTCAAGCCCGAAAGAAACCCCTGCTCAAACCTTCATGAACCCTTCGAAACCCTTTGCGCACCTAAAAAATCGAGTGTGGATCTCATTTTGCCCCACGAAATCCTGTAAAGCCCCATGAAACTTTGTCAGAAAATTACACCCCACAGTAAAACCCTAGAATAAGGCCCATAACACCGAATGAAACCCCTAACTCTAAACCCCAAACCCTCCAGCTCCTAAACTTGCAACAAAGCCTAAACCCTAACCCCTAACCCCTAAACCCCCTATAAACCTTAAACCCCTAAACCCCCTCAACCCTAAACCCCCTCAACCCTAAACCCCCTAAACCCTAAACCCCCTAAACCCCAAACCCCTAAACCCTAAACCCCCTAAACCCCCTAAAGCCCTAAACCCCCCAAACCCCTAAACCCCTAAACCCTAAACCCCAAACCCCCTAAACCCTAAACCCCCTAAACCCCNAAACCCCAAACCCCTAAACCCCTAAACCCCCTAAACCCCCTAAACCCCCTAAACCCCCTAAACCCTAAACCCGCTAAACCCTAAACCCCCTAAACCCTAAACCCCTACGAAGCTCTTTGCTCCTCAGGCCTTGGGTTTCCTCCAGGACGCGGAGGCCACAGAGGACTTGCGAGCGGCATGCGAGGCCGCTGGACTGAAGTTTAGGGGTATAAAAGCAATAATAGTCACAATGGAAAGAAAAATAATAATAACAATAGTAATAGTAATAATAATACGAATATTAATAGTAAGAATAATAGTGGCAATAATCGCAATAGAAATAATAATTATTACAATAGTAAGGTCAATCATGGTAATAATTAGTAATAATAGTAATAGTAGTAATATAAGGGGCTTGGAATAATTGTGGTAATAATCGTAATTGTAGTAATATATGGGGCTTGGGGCTTCTAGGGTTTAGGGTTCATAGGGTCTGGGGTTTAGCGGTTGGTTTAGCGTTTACTGCTTGTTTGTCATGTTGTGGGTCGTGTTTTGTAGGATTCATGGATGGTTTGAGGCCTCAGAGTCTCTTGGGTTTGGGCTTCAGGGGTCTACTGTTGGGGTGGTTTTGCAGGGGTTCATACAGATTCTATAGGTGCTATATTAATATGCATTGGGCTTCCAATCACCTCCCGCTAACCTTCACTGAAGCCTCGACTCAGCTTCCAATTCGAAAGCCTGACCTCCATAAGCCCCTACTCCGAAACCGTGAACCGCAACCCCCTATCCTGAACCAAAAAGTTGGAAACCGGATTAAGGCCAAACAGCGCTGGGATTCCCTATACATGACTCTTAAGGATTGAGGCCATTGGGTTTCCAACTTTTTGGCTTCTACTGTAAGCCCACATCTGAAGCCGAAGCAGTGAGCCTTAAACCCTAAGCCCACTATCCGAACCCCCGCCCAGCCCTAAGGTCAGAGCCCCGTTTAGTCTTAGCTTAGAACCCCGATGAGACCATTATGGAACCTTAAGAAAACCATATGGGAGTTTCCGAAATCCGGGGCCCCTTATTTTGTTCCCTAAATAGTAGGATGCTTATCATAAGGACCCCAAAATTAGGTACTCCTAATTTTTGGAAACTCCCATATGAAATTTGTGTAAGACCCTTCTGGAACCCGTGCAAAATCCACTGTGCCCCACACAGTGAAGCACACGATCGCTAGAATCACCAGGACCACCACGATGACCAGGACAACCAGGAGAGGACCACCAGGAGATCACGAAGAAACCGCCGGAGACTCCAAGAGCGACGCCGGGTTTAGGGTTTAGGGATTTAGGGTTTAGGGGTTTAGGGATTTAGGGTCTAGGGATTTAGGGTTTAGGGGTTTAGGGTTTAGGGTTTAGCGTGGAGACCACCAAGAGACCGCCAGTCAGGAGACTGCAGGAGACCATCAGGAGACCGCCAAAATGATACCGCAACCGATGCTTGTTACACTGTGCGTACGAACTCCATAGTCTTACCACACTTTGTTCGGGGAATATGGATCCCTGTAGAAAGCTCCTACGTAACCTGACCCCTAAACCCTAAGCCGCCCCTATGTTAGAGCAGGTACCATGGATAGCAGCATCTGTGGCTGTGTACCGCGCCGCCCTTGGGTCTTACAAGGATTCCAAGAAGGCTAGGGTTTAGGGTTTAGGGTTGAGGCATTCTGTACGGTTGCGGGGGCGTGAGGCGAGAGTCTAGAGTTTAGGTCCGTTTAGGTTTCACACGTTTTTAAGGAATGGGGCTAGGAGTTGGGTTTTAGGGTATAGTGGTTTCGGGTTTAGGATTTGGAATTTACGGTTCATGAAGCCTGAACAACTCCCAAGATTATTCATGAGGGATCCTGAACATGAATGCAATGGAAACATATAGCGAAACTACCCTTTCTTTGGTTCCTTGCTATGGCTTCTGTGGCTTCTATCAATCTACCTACCTACCTACCTAGCCAGCTGTAGAGAGACGTTGCTGAGTTTGGGATTTAGCGTTAGAGTCGTACCCTTAAACCCTTCATCCTATACCAGCAAGGGATGCTATGTGGCTCGGGTGCCCTTTTCTTTGCCGTCGTCCTCGACTCATAGTTTGGATATTTCAGTCCTTAAACGCTAACCCCCCCCAAACCTTAAACCCCAAAGCCCTAAACCTCTAAGGCCCTAAACCCTCAAACCTTAAACCTTAACCCCAAAACCCTAAACCCCTCAAGCCCTAAACCCTCAAACCTTAAACCTTCACCCCCCAAAACCCTAGAACCCCTGAGCCCTAAACCCCTAAGGCCCTAAACCCTCAAACCCCCCAAAACCCTATAGAACCCCCGAGCCGCCTAGTTATGTTTGCTTCAGACCGTAGGTCCAGAGGGTTTTTAAAAACCGAAGAGGGTTTTTTAAAACCCTCTTCTGTTTTTTAAAAACCATCTTTTTTTTTATACCCTCTGCTTTTAAAAACCCTCTGTAGGTGCGGTGAATGGGCACCTCGATTGCCGTCGCGCAGGGTGCAGGGGTTAGGGGCTTCGGGTTTGTTTAGGGTCTACCCATAGGCCCCAAAAGGCCCCAAAGTAGTTCCTTTTTGGGGTTACCTTATAGAATTCTAAATATGAACCCCAAAAAGGAACTACTTTGGGGCCTATGGGTAGGGAGTCATGGGGATACAGAGCCGATTGCTAAAGACTCGAATGTGCACAGCCCCAGCATGCTGCTGAGGCCGGATCTATGAAGAGGAAGCGACCGACGCAGAGGAAGCATTCTGAAAATCAGAAAGGCGCACAGTTCTTCTCCCCAGGGATCTAAGGACTCATATGTTAAGGCTTTTGGGACCAAAGACCATACTATATAAGGCTTTTGGGCTATTTCGATCCCCAGGGTTCTGTGATTCTGCTAGAACCCTGAACCCTATCCCCACGAACACTTAGCCCTGGACAGCGCTGGATCCTTGGGCCCTGAACGCTTTGCCTTTTCTTTCAAGGACTCGCACCCGGACCTTCTTCTTTGGCCAGCCGGAGAAGGAAGTAGACTTTTTATAGAACGTAGATGAATGTAGACATAGTTGGATTATCGTATTGTGTCTCGGGGTAGCCGTTATCCTAGCTTCACTGCATGTGTTCCTTGAAACGTTTTGATAACAATTGGTAAGACACACGTTTGAGGAGTGTCTTCGGTGATTGCGTGGGTCGCGTTCAGTCATTTTTCAGTTGAGCTCACAGCAACAAGGTCGGGGAATTGACGAGAAAACAGTCGAGACTCCGAATCCAGGGCTTGATTCCAAGGCTTTGGGGTTAAAGCCCCATGTTTTGGAGGTTACGACTTGTTCTGGCAGATTGGACTAGCTATCCTATGGATATGGTTCGTAGTCATATCCTCATCATCTTTTATGAAAGTAAAGGAATTCGTTCGCCCCCTTCTCTTCCACCCACTATTTATTTGGATTTCCCGAGGAATTTCGTACAAACCACCGATTAGTTTTTGTAAGGTTTGTGTGATTATATCTCCTGGCTAGGTTCTGGCATAAATGATTGATCTCTAGGGTCGAATCTATAGAAGTTCATGATTCTATATTAGAAGATACAATAGCTTTTCGGTTTGAAAATATTCAAGTTAAGATTTCTGCGGATAGTTGGCATGAATCGAAAGATTTTTGATTGTATGAATTTCTATATCGTATTTGGAAAACATGTATGTTAGTTATATAAATATAAAAATAAAAATATAAATATATATATATATATACATATTAAAGGTATTTGACATCTTTATGAGAAAAATTCGTCTTATTATTTGATTAGATTTATCGAGAAATCCAACGTAAGAAAATAGGTATTTATCGTTTGATTATAAATGTTGAATGATTGTCTGTTTTGATTTGATTCTATTATAAATGATCTATAAAATCGCATTTATATGATTCGCGATTGTATCCACGGGCTGGGTGCTCTGTGTGTTGTGTTGTGTGGTGTCTTTGTTGTCTGTGTGTGTTTTGTGTGTTGTCAGTGTTGTCAGTGTTGTCTGTGTTGTGTGTGTGTGTGTTTTGTTTGTGTTGCGTGTGTTGTGTGTGTGTGTTGGTTGTGTTGTCTGTGTTGTCTGTGTTGTGTGTGATGTGTGTGTGTGTGTTGTGTCTGTGTTGTACGTGTCGTCTGTATCGTGTGTGTGGTAGTGTTGTTGTGTATATTATTTGTATCGTATATATGGTGAAATTAATAATTAGTATAGATAGTCTTTTATTTCTGAGATATTAATAGTATTTTTCGATCTTATCGAAATTTAATATCTTATTTCTTTTAAGAGGTTTCTTTCTTCTTTTCTTTCTTATAATTGATTAATTCTCTTTCTTTTTCTTAAACTATATTATATTTATACGAAATATGGATTATATCGATACGAAAGGTATATCGAATATAGATTAAAAAGAAAAATCTAAATAATATAATTTCTCTTTTGTTCTTTACATATATAAAAAAATCGGCAAAAAAAAATTCTTATTCTTTATAATAAATAAAATATCGGCCAAACTAATTTGAAAGGCACTTCGAATAAAAGATATGGATATAATATAAAGTTGAATATAAATAATACTCTAATCTCTATATGGGTGGTTGTCAAAATTAAGATTTATTTTTTGTATAATCCTAAATAAAAGGGATTATATTTAGGATCTAAAAATGGATCTTAATTTCGATAATTACTCATATATTTAGGATATAATAATAATTTACGTGTGAACGAAGTATGGGTTCGACCGATACGAAAAGTACTTGGAATAACGATATGATAATCTTCGGGTATGATTATTAATATCAATATTAATAGTGGTAATATTAATATAATTCAACGGTTCCGATACCTAGAAATATAGAAAACCTAAGGATTTCAACGATAACTCTGGGAATAACGACCATCTGCCTATAAATTCGATTATTTACGTGGATTTATCTTTCAATATCTGTTATAGAAAATTGGGTTTTGAATATCTGATATTAAATTCTATTTATAAAATATATAGGTAGATTCCGAGGTTCTGTCTCGCTATTTCAATGATTCCGATGGTTAGAAATACCGCAAATTCAAATTTTTTCAGGGATGATTACTAGAAAAGCAAATATTCAAGTGCTAATTCGACGATTTTCGTGCATTTATATGTCTCCACCAGTTTTGGCGCCTCCAATAGAAAATTGGGGCTCGAATTTTATTATAAGTTCTTCTGCTTATAAAATATGTTGTGGATATCGGAGTCTCCTCCAATTCAACGATTCCGATGACCTGCTGGAAAAAAAATGAGTATTCTCGGGTAAAATTCAATGCTTTTCGTAGATTTAAGGATCTCATAGAAGCTTGGAGTTTACTTTTCTATTATCAAATTCTATTTTATGTTTGCCATTTATATCAGGCCGCGGAAAAATCTCGGGGATGCCCCCACTTCAACGGCTCCGATAACCAAAAAATACGGGAAATCCAAGATTTTTCAAGGATGGCTGCTGGAATAAGAAAATCAAATTCATGAGTAAATTCGACGATTTTCGTGGATTTATAGGTCTCCACCAATTTCGGTGACTCCAATGAAAAATTCGGATTTGCTTTTGAGTTTCAAAATTCTGCTTATATAATGTGAATTTTTATTAAGTCGCGGGTAGATCCCGTGTTTTTTCTTATTCTTCTTATTGGTGGTGGCGAGGGTGGGATTAGTATTCTTGGCGTTTATTAGAGAGGGAGAGAGAGAGAGAGAACGGGCGAGCGAGCGAGTAAAAATAAGGGAGCAGAGAAAAGGGAAGAGAGAGAGAGAGAGAGAGACAAGGAGGGAGGGAGAGAGAGAAGAGAGAAGAATCGGATGGGAGCAGATTGACCTCAGATATTAATAATACCAGAAATGATCCTATAATTCTATCATCGACTAGATATATATATATATAAAAGATCAGCAATATAGAATATTCTCATATTTAAATCTTGCCTAACACCTTTCTTGAATAAAGACAGATAAATGGAAAAAAAAAATATTCATGAAATTATAAATAATAATTCATATTATTGAAAAAAAGATATTATATATTCGCATGAGGTCCTCCATATCCTTATTAGATTCGATCGAAAAATAAAAAATATCAAATTTTATGAATCGGATTTCATAATTCTATATTATAAATTTATATATCTATTCTTTTATTTTTTGAAGATTTGAAAAAAAAGAAGAATTATTTATATAAATCTATTTCTCTATTATTGAGATTTATTATTCTTATTATCTTCTATCTTCATAATTCTCTTTCTTCTTTCTTTCCTTTTCGCTCCATCATTATCTCCTCCTCTTCTTCTTATATACCCAATACTATATAGAGAATAACACGACGTACCAGCACAACACAACATACTTGGGGCAGGGCAAGAGGAATAAAAACTAAATTAGGCTAGGCAATTCTATATAGTGGATATTCTTATTTTTATTAATGATGAGAATAGAAGAATGCTCGCAAAAATTTCGTATATTCTATATAGGCAGAGAGAGAATGGATCGAATAAGAGGTAGAAGAAAGAGGGATTTGGGGATCGAGAAAAGAAGAAAGCAGATATCTTATGAATTTATGAGATCTATCAAATCTAGATCTAGGCGGGATTGGAATCTAATATTTGCTAAGATTATCGAATCTATGTAATTAATTATTTTATAGAAATCCTTTAGAATCTATATAATAATCGATTATCTTTCTCTCTTTCTTTTCTTCTTTAATAATATCTCTTTTCTTTTTTCTTCTCTTATCTATATTTTCTCTCTCTCTCTCTCTTTTCAATCTCCCTCTCCTATTCTCTCTTCTTCTTCCTCTCTCTCTCTCTCTCTTCCTCTCTATATCCCTTTTACGAATCTTCCTATATTCGAAATATCTTTCGTATCGGTGGCGTTAGTATATCGTGTTTGCCAGGGGGGGGGGGGGGGGGGGGGGGGGGAAGGATTTTCTTGAGATAATTAAGAAGGGCAGGGGGGGGAGGGGCCGAGAGAGAAGACCGTGCCGCATTAGGCATAGATAGACAAAATTATATACAATTTACGCACACCCCAGAAATCACGACTATCGTAGTAGAAATGACAAAGATTAATTACGCGAATTTTCGTGACTACTATCGTAGCAGAACCTAATATTCGTGCCAACGCGCACACCCACGCAGCGTATCCTACAACACACACATAGACGCAAACATCACGCCATAATTCCGGAAGACTATAAACGCCACTAGACTAACATACACAACATATGCAACATACACAACACACACCACACACACCATACACACACGACACAGACAACACACACAACACACACACAAAACACACGCACACCACACACACAAAACACACCACACACACGATACAGACAACACGCACACCACACACACAAAACACACACCACACAACACACACACACGCACAACACACAACTCACGACTCACGACACACGACACACGACACACGACACATGACACACAACACACAACACACATCACACAGCACACAGCACACAACACACAACGCAAACCACACAACACACAACACAACACACAACCACGCACAGCACAACCCAGCCCAGCCCCAGCCCCAGCCCCAGCCCCGTTTAGGCTTTAGGATTTTGGAATAGGATTTCGGGATAGGATGCCCAGACCCCAGCCCCAGGCCCAGCCCCAGGCCCAGCCCCAGCACAGCACTCTTCTGGAAGGCTCTAGAGGGATGGAGCATCAACACGTTTATCAGTATCCATAGATATA
Source organism: Symbiodinium sp. clade A Y106 (assembly GCA_003297005.1). Lineage (NCBI taxonomy): Eukaryota > Dinophyceae > Suessiales > Symbiodiniaceae > Symbiodinium > Symbiodinium sp. clade A. The sequence continues at coordinate 13,277 of BGNK01005419.1, forward strand.
CTCATGTGGGGTTATCCAGTCCTTTAGTTATATATTTTTTTCATAGAACGAATATTATCAAAAAACAAGATTATAATAAAGGGTTTTAATAAGAAATGCAAACGATTAACACTAATTTATAATGACTAAATCAGATAAAAAAGATGAATATATTTTCAATACTTCATATCATATATGAAGAGTCAATAGTTCGAGATACTAGCAAGGTAATAAATGTGTTCAATATCGAAGATACATATCATAGATTATCTTAACATGATTTCGTTATGATTTACCAAGGCTGTTTTTATCAAAGAATGTTATAGTCTTGAATTCGAATTATTATCGTCCTTATAGAATCGTTTGTAATAATCCTTATAGAGCCCATATAGTGATCCGAGAAGAACCTTCGTTTATTGTAATTAGTTAATCTGAGAGAAAGGTTAGAGAGATTATTTTTGTCGAAGATTGCTGGGCGTCTCAGACGCACAGATGCTCTCTTTCAAATCCGTCTTGGACTAAGAGAACGTGAAACAGCTTCCGAATGGAACTAATTGGGTTCAAAACAGCAACTAATACAGTATTGGTAGGCTTGCACTTAGCTCGTAGTTAAACCCAAAGCTCCGCGCGGATTGAGAAGAGAAAAGTGGAGCATCCCCCAGAGCTCTGGCGCCCTGAACATCACAACAAAAAAGGAACCTTAAGCCCTCAACACATGTAGGAGTTAGGAGTGTGACCATTATAATGCATGTCTTCAGTCGAGGCAGCTATCGCAGGGACGGGATGATAGGACCTCGGTACCAAGCGAGGGGTTTCTTGCGAGATGAGAAGTTTGGTGATTACGACAGCTGCAGCAAAAATGCGATAAGGGCGGGCGGCTCAGATCCTATAATATTCGAGGTATATGCGCAAGCCCCCTATATGAAACTTGGGCTTCTAGGTTCTAGCAAGACCCTACAAATCATAACCTAAGCCCTAAACCATGATCATATGATCTTAAAATCCTCAGATTTATGATTTATGATACTGCAAGCCGCGTGTTGATGTGATTTGCATCTGGCCTTCAGACCTCAACTCCTTAAAATACAGCATTAAAGGACAGCTTCAAAAACCTCTGAAATACCTCGAAGCTGCACGCTGACCAGCCGTTTCGAAAACCCTAAACCCTAACCCGATTGGGCCTTAGGGACCTCTAGCTTGTGATTCAGGATTCCGATCTTGTAGGTGGGCTTTTTGGAACCCAGGTTGGGTCGGGTTGTCTTACACAGGGCGTAGGGTTTAGGGTTTCCGCCAAGTAGGTGCTATAGCGGATTAATCTTAAATACGATGCCAGCTCCATATTTGACGTTTAGGATTCAACGGGCCCTACGAATCCTGGCCAGCTAGGGTTAAAAAACACGTGCTGTTGTGGTCATATACAAGAACAGCAAGTTCCACAAGGTTTCGCTTTTAGATGATCGGTTTATGGATTTTAGGGATTGGGTAAGCCCAATTAAGTAGTCAAGCAAAGAACACGTGTCTTGGGAGTATAAGGGAACTTGGAAGCAAGATTCCAGACAAGCTTTGTTGCAAATACATGTTCATTTGTCAACATACGCTGTCCCTAAACCTGCTACAAGCCGGGTTCCTCAGTTGATAGAACCATAAACAAAACCTTTCTTTCGAACAGCCCCCAAATCCTAGCCCTACCACACCTCGTTAAAACCCTTAAGATCCCAAGGCTCTCCTCAAGCTCTGTGAAGCCCCTTTGGAAGAACCTTTCTGTCTTCCACGACCCTGTTACGCCCTTTCTTCGGGCCCCATAAGCCCGAAGTATGGCTCCGGCGGGGAGCACGCGGCGATCGTGGAGACGCCTGCGCCGCCAGAGTGGAGACCTCGATCGGGCGCTCAACGCATTGACGATGCTTTTGGTTTAATATAGGGGCCTTAATAATCGGAATGGGGTTCCTTTAAAGGCTCCTTTAAAAGGGGTCTATAAGGATTCCAAAAGGTGTATTATGGGGGTTTAGTTCAGGGGCCGTACAACAATTAGAATAGGTTTTGGGGGTATATTATACTACTCTGATAATCAGAAACCACCCCAAAACCCTAGTCTAATTCTAAAGCCCCTATTTGGAACTTTTTTTGGGAGTTGGGAGGCTTTGGGTGGCTTTTCGTGGTCCACTTTGGTTTGTCAGTTGATGGCTTTTAGGGTTTATCATAGGGGCCCTTAGGGGGGTAGGGGGAGGGGGGGTAGGGGGCATTAATGCCCATAATTCGGACCCTATAATAAGGCCTATCTGAGGAAGTATAGTCCCCTACCCCCCCTCCCCTTTACCCCCCTAAGGGTCCTTATGAGATTAGCCTGTCTGTTTCCCTCTGAAGACGTCTCAGTCTCTGTCTTTGTGTGAAGTGGCAGACCCCACCCGTCCTAAAGCGCTGCTGGTCGGAGTTCGATCAACAGCCGCAACCCTTCCTAATTATGAGCGCCACGGGCCGTGCCTTTCAACCCGATTCTCAGGAGTTTGCCATGTCGGCTCGACCAGGCGTTGTGTTAAAATGCCGAGAAGCAGCTAGGGCTTGGGATTCGGTTTGGTTTGGAACTTCAGCTTTTCGGGCTTTTAGCTTCGCCCTGAATGTAAAAAGGCTTTGGGATGCATCTACCAAAGATCAGGGGTCATGCAGACCCGGGACAATTGATAACAGCCCATCCCTCGATCAGGGAGTCATTCACAATCCACGATCTCAGAAGTCCAGATCGTGCAACATGTCACCATGGTGAACTTTACACTTCAGAACTCGCGTGTGTCTAGACAGACTAACTACCAGGGTTTTGGCAGGTTTCTATGCCGAGAAGCCACACCAGTACGGATGGTGTGGCTCTTCGTTGCCTCTACCCTGCCACCGGAAGCTCACTGAGGAAAGGCATTCTCTTCTTCCTCTTCTTCTACTATAGGCGCTCTACGCCCTAGACCCTAAACCCGGAATAACAGACTAGGGTTTTGCGATATGGTATATGGATAGAAGGAGCTCTCCAGGTATGTTTAGTCATCATGCCGGCGTCTTTCGGGCTCATCGGGCTGGAGATACACACAGAAAACACTGATATCTTGTAATTGTCGGAGAGAGAGAGAGAGACAGACCTTAGCAATTTTCGTGTGTTAAGGTTTAGGGCTTGGGGTTTTGAAGGTTTAAGGTCGCATTGCGGTGTTAGTACAAAGGAGTCCCCGCGAAGCTCTTAGACAGAAGCTCTTGCAGGCAACATCCCCCAAAACAAGCGGTAGGCTTCAATACCTCATGCTTCTGCTTATTGTCAGACCTTATCCCTAAACCTCTACCCAAACTTTCTACAAAACCGAAATCCGTTGATCCCTAAACCCTAAATAAAGCCTAAACCCCAAACTCTAAAAACTAGACCCTAAAGCCCTAAACCCATACCCCTACATCCTAAATTCTGGCCCCAGAGCTCTGATCCCAGGGCCCCAGAGGACGGCTCAGGTTGCGGCCCAGCCCTTTCGATAGTGATACTCTTCTCCCTGGGCCTGTTTCGGGGTTTAGGGATTAGGGGTTTGGGATTTTAGGGTTTTAGGGTTTAGGGTTTTAGGGTTTAGGGGTTTCTTTGAGGTTTAGGATGCAGTTTGGGGTTCGGGGTTTAGGGTTCAGGGGATACTCCTCTCCCTGGGCCTGCTGAGGAGCTTACGGTTCCCCTTCTAAAGCCCTGTAGAGATCTTGGAGGACCTTTTAACAACCCCGCAAGGCTTTAGGGATTTTGATACTCCTCTCCCTGGTCCTGCTGAGGGTTTAGGGTTTGGAAGTTCAGGGTTTTAGGGGTTTAGGAATTAGGGGTTTGGGATTTTAGGGGTTTAGGGTTTAGGGCTTTAGGGTTTAGGGGTTTAGGGTTTTAGGGTTTAGGGCTTTGGGGTTGTATGGATTGGGCAAGCTCAAAAGCAAAGCGACAAAGGAAGACGCATCCAAGGGATTGGGTGTTGAAGAGGCCAAGGAAATGTTCGATAAGAGTGGGGAGTGTCGTGTTCGACTCGACATTCAGCTGTTCCTCATGATAACTATAGGTTAGTATACCCCAAACCATATTCCAATTGCGAAGGCCTCTATACTAGGCCCTTTGTGATTGCAAAGCCTTATAGAGCCCTTGGAGGACGTTCTACAAGCCTGCAAGGCTTTTGGGATTTTTGAAGTTTAGGATTAAGGTTTGGGGTTCGGGGTTTCAGGGTGTAGGGTTCAGGGTTTAGGGTTGCGGTTTTTGGAGCTTGGGGAAACATGAGGGTCCCACGACCAGAGAAACACGTTTACCTTAAACCCTACTTGGCGGTTCATGGGTAGTTGTATGCGCGGCTTATAAGTAGGAGAACTATAGCTATAGTCTAATATTGGGGGTCCTTTTTGGAAGGTGCAAATCTTAGGAATGATATTTGTGGCCGGTGTTTTTGAAATGCTAAGGGTCCAAAGGGCAAGACAGTCATGCACTAGGGTTAAGGTTTAGGATCGACGATTGGTAGGTTAGTGTGAGGAGTATCTTAGTATGTTGAGTCCGCGGGGTTCTACGAGGTTACAGCTGAGAATAATTTCTGGGTGTGGCGAACCCCTGGCCCTGGAAAGACCCAAACTCTAAACCCTAAGCCCTAAATCCTAAAACCCTAAAGCCCCAAACACCAAAAAACTCTATAACCTTAGACCCTGAACCCCTCTAAACGACTTCGATATGCCCTACAGTAGAAGCCAAAAAGTTGGAAACCCAATAGCCTCAGTCCCTAAGAGTAATGCACAGGGAATCCCAGCACTAATTGTACATATTCCGGTTTCCAACTTTTTGGGGTCCACTAGAAACAGTGCGACGGCCAAAGTCTACCGGTCCACTCGGAGGCTAAAAGTCTATAAGCCAAGGCAATCCAATACACGGGGGGCCTATCCTCAGCCTCGGGTTTGCGGTTTAAAGTATAGGGTTTAGTCTAATTTAGGATCGCTTAGGATATATGGCGTACACTCCAGATTTGCTATTTGCTATAGGTTTCTTGTTAAGACGGTACTCATTGGGGAGTACAGGTTCGATCCTCAAACCAGCCAAGATTAAGACCGTATGCTCTATCTAGCCCCCATAATCATAAACCCAACGGTAAACTCTAGATCCCTAAACCATAAACCTTGAAACCCAAAGCGCAAAGCTGGGGAAGCCAGGCCTTCCGATGAAGGCGGTGGGCATCTGCCTCACAAAAAAAACTTGTCCATTTGAGGGGTTTCATATAAGGGCTCCTGATCTATAAGGGGTTTAGGTTTTAGGATAGTCTCCAAATATTGCGTGCTACGGTTTGCGTCGCCGTACTTGCAAGTTCGTCCCTGAAGCTGTTTGACTATTCAAGTGTCGGTCCTTGGACTACCTGGGGAACGGCTTTAATTAAGGGCCTTGATAATTAGAATAAGGTTTTGGTGTATATTCTACTATAGCTATAATCAGGAACCCACAAAATAGTAAAGGAAAGTATTAAGGCCCCTTATATTGGGTTCAGTCGTTGGGGCTCAGGGATACGGATTCAGTGCTTAAAAAATGAAACGTGTTGTGGCCAGCCTAGCACATCTGTGGCAACAAAGTAAGCTCACACAGACCTCCCCTGGCTGCCGTGCACTCACCAACATGTACCTTGGCTAGCTAGCCGGCATAAACTTTGGACTTCTAGGCTGCTTGGGGACCGATGTTTGTTGAGGGTCCCTGTTCGTTGAGGGTAGCCCCCGAGCTGAACCCTATTTTAAGTACCATGTCTCGCTGGTTGAACCCTGCTGACCACAAACCATCGGACGTCCTGGTATGTAGATTGATGAGCCAACCTTGCCGCTATGTGCGCAAAGCTAGTAAGACATACCTACGTCAAACAACCCAGGTTGTAGTGTCTGGACACCTACACTCTACAACCGCTATTCGCCGAACTCACGCCACCATACTAACTCAAAGCCCATACGCCCTGCACCCGAAAAACAAAAGCCTCCCCCAAGCACAAAATATCTCTTATAGTTCCGATATAGTTGTGCTACCCCAAACCTTCCCTAATCAAGGCCCCTGTACCATATACCCATGTTGCTTAAGATGCCTGCTTGATTTTCTGCAGGACCATTTCCGTGGCGCCCTTGGCAGCCCACCTGCACAGGCCAAGCTCCATGCGAAGTCAGAAGCGTGAGTTTAGGGTTTGAGGTTTGAGCTTTAGGGTCTAGGTCCTGGCGTCTACTTAAAGGTTCATGAGAGTAACTCGGGTTATAAACAAGGTAACTATACTTATAAGTAATTATAACCCCAGTCAAGGGACTTATAACTGCTTCTAAACTCCATAAACCTCCAAGTAGGGTCAAGGGCTCTTGGGTTTAGGGCTTCTCGTTCTGGCTTGTCATGCAAGGAAGTCGACCAAGTCGGCGGGAGCGCTCTTCGAGATTAGAGTTCTTCGTCCGTAGGGGGGGGTTAAACCCTAAACCCCTAAACACTTAAACACTAAACCCCAAACCCTCAATCCTAGGATCTTTACCAGTGCCTTTCCTGCCTCGCGCTGCTCCTATGAAGAAGCAAGCCCGCTCCAGCAGCCTTGCCCATGCCCCTCAAAGTCCGGAGCGCTACTGCCTGCATTAAGGGATATATATATATATATATATATATATATATATTGTGTATATATATATATACACATGTGTACATACATATGTGGAAATATAGATAAATATATAGATCTATATATATACACATACATACATACATACATACATACATACATATGTGTATAGATTATCCGGGACCCCCCCCCCCCGTATACACCTGCTTACAAACAACTCACGTTCACAATACCCTACAACCCCCACCCCAAAACTGGGAAATGGATCAGTTGGAGTTTTTTGGTGTCTCCATCTCTCAGCCCTGAAACCCAGGGCACCTTTGCTCGAGCTTCCGCCTTTTCTCGTGGATTTCACGCTTCCTGCCACAGGCGAAACTTCGCGGGGTGAAGTTTAAGGGCCAAGGCAAGAGAGGCTTTTCACATGTTTGATTCGGGATTTACTGCTTTGGCGCTTAATTTTTAAGGACCTTACTAATTGGAATAGGATGGACGGTTCTGGGACATCTTCACCTAAACCCTAAACCCTAAACCACGGTTCTGGGACATCTTCAAGTATCAGAAGCATAAGAAGGAACCCTTACTCGTATTTCTGTATTTTGGTCCTGGGGACCCTGAACCAGGAAACCCAAAACGATCGACCGGATTTAGTTCTTGGGCATTAGAGCTTTGGGTTCAGGGTCGGCTTGTGATTTAGGGTCCTGGGTTTGGGACTTAGGTTTGAGGGCTTCGGCTTCAGTTACTCAGGAAATGAATAACTCTATCACTCTATCATCGGAATATAGCAGCTCATATTTAATATACCACCCGAAAGCATAAAGCTCAGCAACCTACTATGTAGAGTTGTCGGATCTGTCGAAACTTGACTTAATGTCAACCTCATATTTTTAATCCCAGCGTAATTGCAATATCCAATTCCCAGAAGGTAATTAGAACCCCCCCCCCGTATTTGCAGAATCCTAGCGGCCGCAGCGGAACAAATGTAACCAGAATCTTGCTCATAAAGATGAAAGCTCAAAGGAACTGAAAAAGATTTAAGGCTCGTGGAGGTCAATGGCTCTGATGCTGTCTCCAGACTCTTATTACGGAGGCTGGGGCTTACATCCTTGGGGCGGTGGGGGAGCTGGGGGGGGGGCCTTTCTTAACATGAAGTGAACACTAGGTCTTTGGGCCACATACAGGTTTTAGAGCTCTGTGGCCTGGGATTTGAGGGTTTCATTATGATTTGAACTGTAGTGCACAGGCTCCAGAAAATCAGAGGATCCCACAATGGAGTTCGAATAACTGGATCCTTGCTTTGGAGACCCGCACTGTCACTGATTTTTCAGCTCCCCGACAGTGCATGGATCGAAGCTGACCGGCATCGGCTCCTCCAAAGAAAAGGCTTCAGCTCCCAAGCGTGCATGATCAATCGTCAGCTCCTAAAGGCTGCATGGATCGAGTCCCAGGATGTGGACTCCGCCAAGGAGCTCCAGGCAATATTTCCTCCTGCTTCATACGCGCCGCTGGTCTCCATACTGAAGACCACGTTGGCTGTCTGCCCGAGGTCCTGCCTGCTGCAATGGAGCCACCGAAATATCATGGCCCCAAAATCCTAATTCCTAAAACCCTAAACCCTAGACCCTAAGCCCTAAAGCCCTGAACCCTAAACCCCCTAACCCTACACACCCAAGCCCTAAACCCCAAAACCCTGGTTAAAGCTCCTCATAAAGCTAGAGAACCTCTGCATTCCCTGGAAACCCCTAAACCCTAAACCCTAAACTAAACCCTCAACCCTAAACCCTAAACTGCCCTAAACTGAACCCTCAACCCTAAACCCTAAACTAAACCCTCAACCCTAAACCCTAAACTAAACCCTCAACCCTAAACCCTAAACTAAACCCTCAACCCTAAACCCTAAACTAAACCCTCAACCCTAAACCCTCAACCCTAAACTAAACCCTCAACCCTAAACCCTAAACTAAACCCTCAACCCTAAACCCTAAACCCTAAACTAAACCCTCAACCCTGAACCCTAAACCCTAAACCCTAATCAAGGAATCCCGAGGCTTCACATGAACCGCTACTCATCAATCATGGGACGGAGTCCTTTTAAGGGTACTGTAGGGTTCTATAATAGGCTTCCCTGTAGGGGTTCTATACGGGATCTACAGGGTACTTAAAGAGTAAGTACGGCTATTACTAAGGTTACTATACTTATAATTACTTATAACCCGTTTTAGTATGCCACTAAAGTCCACAAACCCGGCGAAACTCTGCAAGACCGCATTACAACTACAAACTCTTACAAACCCTGCAACCCCATAGTTGAGAGAAACCCCATTCTGTCCTTTGGATAGCATCCATGTCATCTGCATCCACGCTGCCATCCGAGCCGTCCTTGCAGGAATGGCGATCTGGAAGTTTGGAAGGGACGATGATCAAAAAGGTCCCTTTAAAGAAGGTTGTAGGCATGCGGCTTTGTACGGGTCGTGCACTGGTTTGGCGGTGTTAAAGCAACTACAGTTCCAGATTTAGACGGCAGCCTAAAAACATACATACATACACACGTGCAGGCAAACAGACATACATATGTACATACATACATACATACGTACATACATAAATAATTACATACATACCTACGTACATACATGCATACAGACATATGTATACATACATACATACATACATACATGCATGCATACGTACGTACATATATACGGATGCATAAGCGCCCCATTCAAAATATGCATAGGTACACAGATATTTATAAACAAAATATGAAAAACATCCATGCACGCGTCTATGCAGACATGCATGCATGTACGAAAACATATGTGCCTGCATAAATAAATACACACATACAGGCTCACAGCATGTAGCAATGCAGGCTGGGGGTTGATGGTTACTTGCCCTAGTTTGCACCTGCCATTGTACGTTCCTGCATGCACGCCAGTTTTTCAATGATCTTCAATACTGGCACAGGAGGAAAAGGGCGGGTAGTGATCAGTCACATGCACATTGTTAAGATTTGCCCTCAAATGCATTACTGCATACATACTTGCATCCATCCATCCATCCATCCTACATACCAGCATGCATGCTTACACACATGCGCACATGCATGCATATTGCATGCTTACGTACTTACATACGTCCTTACATACACACACGACGCAGGAGAACATCTGTGAACACGACCTCGGATAATGCGTTAAGTGTCATGTCCCGAAGTTTACGAACTAACACCATTTTCTGAAGACATCCTCATCAAAACCTGCCCACCAGAACCAGTCCAATCCCGGTGCTCATGATGCCCTGAACCCTGATGCAACCCAGCCGCCAGCTTGAAGTAAGGAGGGTCGGTCACGCAAACCTTTGGCAGCATGCAGGCGCGAGAACATACCAAAAGAAACCTCAGGGTTAGCAGTAGAGGGAACACCGCTATTAAAAGAAAACAACTCAACCCCGAAGCATAACCCTGTGAGATCATATATCCAATAAATCCTTTCTATTCCAGAAGCTCCAAAACCAAGAATAACTCACCGTGAGATCATATATCCTATAAACCCTTTCATCCAAAAGCCCCAAAACCAAAACCCCGAAGCATTTCCTAACCCTCAACCGTGAGATCATATATCTTATAAGCCCTTCAACCCTGAAGCCCCAAAACCAAAAATAACTCAACTCTGCAAGCCTTAGCCCGCGGAATATCCAGTAACCCGCACGGAAACACCGCAGGGAACTCCTGACCCCTAAAATGGGATAGATCCCGTGTTGAACCCTTTGATATCCCCCTAATATAGGCTATATAACTATTACTATGGCTATCCAACTTTGAAACCCTACTTATAATTACCCATGAACGGCTGAGTTCATAAACCCTAAACCCTGCTAAACCCTATAACTACCCGTGAACCAAGTAAGCGCGCTTATAGCGAACTCCAGAAAGTTGGAACACGGGTTTAGGAGGATTGGTGCTAGGATCCCTTTTACTTTACCTTAAGGGCATGAAGAGAACAATGCTCCAGCTTTCTGGCTTCTATTCTATAATTCATCCTAGAACCTAAACCCTAAACCCTAAACTCTAACTTCCTGGCTTCTACTAGACTAGCCCCTAAGCCCTAAACCCTAAACTCTGAAACGCTAAACCCTAAACCCAAGGCAACCTTATCTATATTCCCAGAGGGTCCATACACACTACCATTATGGAATTAGGTCCCCAAAACCGTAATGGGGATGGTCTTTTAGGGCCTAATTCCAAAATAGTAGTGTATATGGACCCTCTGGGATTCAAAATCCTGCATGACCTTAAGGACCCTAAACTATGGGAATTATGGTATATTCCTTATAATGGGTAATGCAGGATTTTGTCCATCAGCCATCTATATTCTAAAAGGGTTGAGCCCAGGAGCTCCGGAAGTGTCGAAGCCGCCTTCGAAGACGACGAAGCCTTTCCCTTCCTTCCAAAATCCGCAAAAAGGGACTTCAGGGACTTTCGGGTCTTAGGGTTTTAGGGTTTAGGGTTTTAGGGTTTAGGGTTTAGGGTTTTAGGATTTAGGGTTTAGGGTTTTAGGGTTTCGGAAGATACCAAACCTTCCAAAATACCTTTAATGAAGGGTTTAGGGTTTAGGAAGATACCAAACCTTCCAAAATACCTTTAATGAAGAGTGTAGGGGTTTAGGAATATACCTCAAATCATGTTGGGGATCCAACTCTGATTCAAGGTATAATTCTTGATGGCGGGATCTTGGAAGGTCTCGAAAGGAAGGTCTCGAAAGCCACTCCTCGCGACTTTCGTGTCTCGAGGTAAGAGGGCCGATGTTGAACATACCTGCAGCTGTGCCGAAACGAGTCGGAACAGGCTGTCCAATCGTAGGCTCCAGATCCGCGTCGAAGTGCCATACTGGAGCCCTCTTGCCTCTTGACGCATTTTTCGCTGCTGCTTTCCCGCCGGCGTTCCCAGAATCTGATCCGCAAAGTAGCGAGCGATGGTCGACCTCTTCTCCAGCGTAGCAAATGGGGCATCGACTCCCTGGTTTCTGAACGCTCAGGCGAGTAAGAAGCGAATTCGCATCTTGCACCGCCCCTCGAAGACTATGAACTCGCCCTCGTCGAAATCGTCGACTGCCGCTGGCTCGATCGGAGGTTCCTCCTCCCAACCGTGGTCGGCAGACGCCAGGTGCTTGAGAAGCTCGATTGCCCGCAAAGATTGGCGGAGGTTCAGGGTTGAGGGTAACCTGATCAGCCTCCCTCTGTGTGTACACGGGGCCTCCGTTCCAGACTCCCCCACACAGGGGGGCAGCCGCACCTCGCGACAATGGTTTTGGAACCAGAAGTCCCAGAAGTCGTGTATATCACGACGATGGCACTGGGTCTCACAGACGCAATAGCCTAAACCGAAAAAACACTGAGCCACATCGGCTCTTAAACCCTACACCCCAAATTACTAAACCTGCCACCAAGCCCGGAAAGACCTAAGCCATACCTGCTGTGGCGCCATGGAACCACATCCACAGGCAATGCCAAAGCCCTGGATCAAATCCCGAGCTCCAAGTAGCGGAAGCCCTCTTCAGCACAAGCGCTAGAACCTAAACCCAACAAAAACACAAAACACACCAACATCGGAAGCATTGTAGAATCTTAGGCCTTTCCGGGGTCAGTGCATTTTTAACTTTACCACTAAACCCTAAACCCTGGTGATTCTGTGTCCAAAGCCCCTCGGAATCTCCTCGCGCATGCGGCGGCGCCACCATGCAATCGCCGAGATGAGGTCGACGCCATCTGGTTGAAAGTCCTTCCAAAAACGACCGGTTTGGAGTTTGGAGTTTAGGGTTTAGGGATGTTCAGGATTTCGGGTTTAGTGTTTGGGGTTGGGGTTTCGGGTGTAGGGTTTCGGTCTTGCTTTAGGCCTTCTAGGTGTGGGGTGTAGGGGTTAGGCTTGGGGCAACTGCTCATTCATTGGTCTGCGTGGCGAAGCCCCCAGCCCCTAAACCCTAAACTTTACACCTAGACCTAAGCCCCTAAACCCCTAAACCCTAAACGCTACAGCCCTAAACCCCAAAATCCTAACCCTCAAAGCCTAAAACCCTAAATTAGGGCCCCAAAAAGGCACATAATCAAAGATTAGGATAGGGATATCCCATAGAAACCCCCTTGTAATGAAGCCCAATAAGGTAGAGATATCCCGATAAAATGCTTATGCTGCTTATGTGCTTTTTGGGTCCCTAAGATAGCAAAAGCCAGAAAGTTGGAACATCATTCTCCTCCTGCCCTTAAAGTAAAGTATAGGGGATCCCAGCACTAATCCTCCTGAAGCCATGTTCCAACTTTCTGGCTTCTACTGTAAATCCCTAAACCCTAAAAGCCTAAACCGGGGGAAGCCGGGGTCTTTCAGACCCTTGGGCTCTTTTGGCCTCACATTTTCATTGCCTACCCGGACCCTGAGGAAACCTACCTTTCCCCAAGGGTTCAAAGGACTCAAGAAGAAGGTACTTGGGTTTAGTATAAACCCTAAACCGTATAGTAGTTCCCTAAACCCTAAACCCTATAGTAGTTCCCTAAACCCTAAACCGTATAGTAGTTCCCTAAACCCTAAACCGTATAGTAGTTCCCTAAACCCTAAACCGTATAGTAGTTCCCTAAACCCTAAACCCTGAACCCTAAACCGTATAGTAGTTCCCTAAACCCTAAACCCTAAACCCTGAACCCTAAACCGTATAGTAGTTATGTAGGCCAGGATTCTGGAGAGTAGAGGATTATTGGGCCCTCGGGCCCTGACCTTGTTTAGGGTTCCTTACTACGGTTGGTGGACAAAATCTTGCATTACCTTAAGGACCCCTAGATTATGGGAATTATGGTATATTCCTTATAAGGGTAATGCAGGATTTTGTCCATCAGCCGTATGACTTCCCCATACAAGTCCTGAAAGATGTAGGTTTTATACTTACCTTTGGTTAGTAGGGAATGGAGGAATGGGGTAGAATTACAACTACTATTACTACCATTCTTCCATTCCCTACTAACCAAAGGTAGGTTATAGGGTCCAGGTATGGTTTAAATTTCCATGGGCTTGCACCCTCATACAGGGGTATACGGTCCCAAATCATGGGCATTTAGGGTCTAATATAGGGTGGATAGGGGGTCTAGGTAGGTTTCAAGGTTTTAGCGGCTTGAGATTTCGCGCTGAATTTCGGACTGAAGGGCTTCGCATTTGGGGTTTTGGAGTTGGAGGTTCGGATCATGAAGCTTCGTGGGTCGAGCTTACTTATACGCTCCATTGTGGTTCCTATTTTGGCTAAACAACTTGAAGGTTAAGATCCTGTAATATAAGTTTAGTTAACCAAAAAATGGAACTACAACGGAGACAATGGGTAGGATTTGAGGCTTGTTTGGGTTTAGGTTTTTTGAGTGTTGCGGGGTTTGGAGAGTAGGGTGTAGGGTTTGTTGGAGGGTTATTATCCGGCTACTTGCGAGTCGAACATGTAATGATGTAGTGCATGCGAGAAGCAGTGATCCTTGAGTTCTCATAAGCCCGGCCTCTCATCTGCAAAAGCAACGTTAAATCCCAAAACCCCAAACCGTCGACGTAGGCTTACGAGCTTGCGATTTGGGATCTTGAGGTCTAAGACGTCTCATCCGTAAACCCTAAGCCCTAAACTCTAAACCCCCTAACGCTAAATAATAGACCCTAAACTAAAGCCCTAAACCTACATCCATAAATCCCTAAACCCTCAACTCGTAAACCCGTAAACCTACACCAACAAACACATAAACCCAAAACCCATAGACCCTCGACCCTTAAACCCTAAAGCCATAAACCCATAAGCCCTGAACCTTTAAACTGGGCTTTGAAGTAACCAGGGAGTAAAAGTATACACTTTGTTCCATAATGGCTCCTCTAAGGAACAGTTCAACAAAAATATAAGAGCATGGTACTCCAAACCCAGAAAACCATCAAACTCGAGCCCGTGGAGTCCGCCCCTAAATATCCCTAAACCCCTTATGGCACCCTTAAACGAAGCCTCAAAGGAAAGGAAGCCCCTGAAGGGGGTCCTTACAGGCACCTTATCCCAAAGGGTCCAAGTAATAGTGTATCATATACTCTTGGGGCCAAATACCTACTAAGTACCTACTATAATGGTACCTGGACCCTTTGGGTATGTATGTGTAACCCTAAACCCTAAGTGAACTAGTTGAGGCCTTGAAGTGACTAGTTGAGGCCTGGAAGTGTCATTGTCAGCATGTCTTATAGTCGCTATTCCTAGCTCCAGCATGATCATTGCACTACTACCCTTCTCATTCCCTGTTCGTACGTCTACAGGGTTACATAGGGTTTTGGCCTTCAGGGCTCCGTGAGGCAGACCATGCCCCAACCCGATACCCCTTCGCACCCTTACATCCTTTACATCAGTATCGCAATTTAGTCCGGGAACGCAACGCCTGCTAGCCAAAACACTATGTAGTCTGTTCTTCATTGACCCTGCTGCATCATATGCAGCATATAAGCTCGGCCCGCTTCCGACTGTCCAACGTCATCGTCTTTTGCACGCATTTGCTTGGTCCTTCGCCTCATGATCATGATTGAAGGAGATTTGCATGCTTGCCAGTGTTGAGCAAAACAACTGTGGCTTCGCACAGCCTGTTCCAAAGCGGGATTACCGGCTTTAGTATTGCAATGCACGACTCAAACAAGTCCACATCTGCCTCGGTAGTATACATAGTCACAACTCTTAAAATCTTCAGATTCACAAAGCTGGGCAGCGTCTCAGCCAGCACTTCTACCTCCTGCAAGGGCAAATCAAAGGCATAAAGCTTTGTCCGCTGCTGGGAGTGCTTCAAAAACACTGCCTCTTGGAGTCTTACTACGATGTTCAAATCATCACGATGTGTGAATCTCAACACCAACCCATCTTGTGCTCCATCCAGCCCACGCTTCACCCGCTCTCGAAACCTGGCCGGAGTCATAGGTGCATACCCAAAGATGCTTTCCTTGGTGCTCATCCACTGAACCTCAGCGATGCACCAGCCTCGCTGCGAATACGGCACACGGTTCAGCACCAATTCGGCGAAGGGGCGCAACTCAACTTTGTTGGTGCTCTCACAATAGATTTCAATGCACTTCTCACAATAGATGTCGGTGAACTTCGGCGATTGAACTCCCCGCAGGCATCTGAACATGCTTGTGATGCTAAACCTACGTAGACATGGGAGCGGCTTCGGCACGTCGAGATGCTCAGAGGGTGCAATGTCTTCCAAACGGATTACGCGCCAGATGGCTGCATGTGCGTAGAGCACGTGCATCGCCTTCATGGCACGGCTGAAACTCACCTGTTCGTCCTCTGTCCTTTTGTACTGCGGCAAGCAAATGTAGTCTATAAACAGCCAAGCTGAGTCAGGATGAAACACACCGACAGTTTCAATGGTCGCCGAGGAAGAAGCCGAAAAGAACCAATTTAAAAGCCTGCTGGACTGAAAACCAAACGGGTCCGGATGTTGCTGCGCCTCCCAGCAATGCGACACTGCGTAGATCCACACTGGATATTTGATGCCTGAATACTTAAAGCCTCCACCGACGCGAGAACCGTAAGGATATCCCGGCATTTCCCCCTCGCGGCCCTGGACGAACTTTGCCTGCTTCAGGTTCTCGATCTCCTCCATCGTAACTAAGTCCTGCTCCGCTTCCTGTCGACGTGGCCAAAGACGTCCAGCCTCGCGTAAGTCCATGAGATATCGGAGGCTTACCAAGCGTATGTTGGCATCAATCAGGAACTGGACAAGATCGTGAGGGTTTAGCAAGTCATACTCCGGATCATCAATGTCTGTTGTGCTGGAAGAACCACAGTCACGGTCGATCTGTGTATGGCGCTGCCTGCATCCGAAGCACTCAAAAATCGCAGCCCGGACAGGCTGCAGGCGAGAATCCAGGGCCTGATACTTGACTAACACAACTAAACTGATGAAACTTGCATCCCGACTTGGCATCACCCACCAGGGCTAAGAGGTCCAGGGTTCGAAGGGTGATGAAGGTCAAGGTTTATAAGGGCTTGCAAGCAGACTGCAGAGTTGGATTGCAAGCTGGGTCTTGACTCACACGGATCACAAACAAGCACAGTTGCAACCGACAACCGCTAAGGCCCATCATGTCTAAATTAGTTGAGCTTTCGCTCAGAAGCGAACTTCCAGAGATGATGATAAGGAACCCTGAAAAGGTAGGTTATTCAGGGTTAAGGTAGGGTTTAGGCTTCCCTGAACCTGGTATGCAACCCGAGAGTACCCATAGCCCAGTACCCAAGTATAGACAGAATTACAAGGGCGTTGGGCTGAAGCCTCCAAACCCCTACCCAGGCCCCCACCTGTAGCTCAAATTACAAACCCTTTTAAGGGTCCCTATTCAAGACTAATGGGTTCGGGGCCACAGAAAATCACTACTCAAACTCCCAGGAAACCTTCAAACAGGCAGCATGACCTTTAATCAAGGTGTGGAGTCCGGCACAGCTAGATAGCTTGGATTTCAAGGAATAATATAGGGACCTAGCTAATTACTAATACTATTTTGGGTGTTCCTTATTGTAGTCATAGTATAACGGGCCCCCCAAAAGTCCATTAAGGCCCCTTTTTCAAGTCAAGGCACATAAGCCACAGGACCGAAACCCAAAACCCTAAGCTTTAAACGCGCGAACATGGCTGGAGGGTTAATTTGCAATCAGTCTTAGTGTTCGAATTGAAACCCTGGGAGTCCAAAATACTTACCAACCATATTCTCAAATTTGAGGCAGTAACCAAGGAGCTAAGTGCGTTTGTAGAACTATAGCAGCACAATAGCACCTATACCGCAGTATCCTACTATGCGGGCGTCCTGGGCTTTGAAGGGTAGTTAGTGTGGGCTAGCACTCGGGCTATAGAAGCCCTTATTGGACCCCAGCAACCTCTTTGGTACTGTGTACTAGCAAGCTATACAGACCTGTTATACAAACCCGACAGACTTCGGCGATAAAGTCTTATTCCTATATCTATGCATCCAGGCATACATACCTAAAACCCTAAACCCTAAAACCTAACCCCCAAAACCCCTAAGCCCTAAACCCTATAAACCCTAAAACCCCTAACCCCCAAAACCCTAAAACCCTTAAATGAGCTGAGGGCTGGAGTCCTTGCTCGCGTATGGGCGGGCGACACCGCCCCGCTCATAACTGCCACGATCGATGAAGAGGTGCGCCTCACAGAAGCTCCGGGGTCCTAGAGGGGTTCTATACAAGGGTCCTAGGGTTCCCTTTTAAGGGCGAGAATAGGGGTCCTAGACCCTAAACCCTAAACCCTTAGAGGGGTTCTATAAAAGGGTCCTAGAATTCCCTTTTAAGGGCGAGAATAGGGGTTCTTAGGGAACTCAGAGGTTCCGGGTTCAGGGTTTCAGGTCTTTTTTTTTTTTTTTTGGGGGGGGGGGGTTTGGGGGGTTTTGGGGTTTTGGGGCCGCGGGGTTCTGGGGGTTTGGGGTTTTTTGGGGGTGGGGGTTGGGGGTTTGGGTTGGGGTGGGGTTTGGGTTTTGGNTTAGGGTGTTTGTGGGGAGTCTGAGTGTTCGGTTTTTGGGTTTTTTGTTTTTTTTTTTTTTTTTTGGGGGGGGGGGTGTTTGGAGGATTTGTTTGGAAGTTCATGGCATTCTTTGAGATTGTTTTCTGTTTTGTTGGTAGGGGGTGTGTGTGGGGGTTTTGGGGGTTTCGAGGCTCCGGGTTCTCTGGGGTTTGGGGTTTTTAGGGTGTAGGGTTTGGGGTTTAGGGTTGTGTAGGGTTTTGGGTTTAGGGCTCCGGCTTCAGGGCTTGTGGGCTAAGGGGTTTAGGGGTTTTGGGATGTAAGAACTCAGGAGTTTCTGGATAGCTAGGGTGCCATTCGGGTCTAGGATATTATGGGTCCGCGCGGTGCACTGCTGTTGGGGACGGAGAGCTCAAACAGAATCGCCATTATAGCTGGACCCTCCTGGCACCCTGAAAAACAGGGTGTTTAGATGTGTTTAGGGTCTAAGACGGGATGGATGGAGACACTAGGTATGCTGTGCACATGTATGACTACATATACACGAAACACAAACAAGACTGGGTGAATTATGTGTGTGTGTGTACATATATATATATATATATATATATATAGACCCATGTGTATGCATGTATGTATGCATGTATGTAAGTAAGTAGGTATGCATGTATGTATGTATGTATATATGCATGTATGTCTGTACACATATAATGTGTATGTACATACGTATGTATCGATATATATATATAGATAGATAGATAGATCGACAGATAGACTAGATTAGATTAGATTAGATTAGATAGACAGACAGACTGATAGATAGATAGATGCATGCATGGATGGCTGGATGGACGGAGGGACGGATGGATGGATGGATGGATGGAGGGAGGGAGGGATGGATGGGTTGCTACTTGTAGATCGTCCCTTTGTAATCTTTCTTGCGAGCATTCGTAATCTTGCTTACAAGTTTGGGGAACACCCGCCACTGCTTCGATCACTTAAAATAAAACATGCCAGCAGACTAGACTAGATCGCGCGACGCCTTGCCTCACGTGCAATCTCCTCCGCGTGATCCTCGGAATGGCCAGCCGATGTCGCCGGGCTCTGCGCCATGCGATACTCACGGCCCTAAACCGTATAAACCCTAAACCCTAAGCCCTAAAATCTACAGGACCGGATACGTTTTCGCAGTGCTCTTCAGCTCACATGGCTGCTGGGCAGCTGTTGGCCGCCACAGTGCACCGTCGCCGGCGGGACGCTTGCACGGAGTCTTGGCCACGGTGCCTTGCCCAAGAGTCCATGTATTCACACATTATTAGTTAAGTACATCTACAGCAACTGCTTTGAAGTCTGGGCATATTAGTCTATACGGGCACACGGGCCCTTAGGGTGTTCTTGGCGCCAGAGCACGTGCAAGGTAGGTCCCCGCGCTCACACCCGGAGTCTCCAAAACCCCTTAAATCTTAAAATATATTAGGGTGTCGTACCTTAAAAGTATTGGGTTTCTACAAAAGCGATATGCTTCCGAGGACCTTATAATTGGGGCCCTGCAGCCATTCCTTAATTAAATGGTTTGGGAGGCTCTGGGCAGACTCTGCAGCCGCCGGACGCTGAGAAACCCTGGGGTAGATAGCGTAAAGAGTGCCGAATCCTTACCCTAAACGGTTTAGGGTGAGGGTTTCAGGGTTTAGGGTTTACCTACACCCTAAACCCTAGCAATTCCCGTAGGACAGAAGAGCCGGATCCTTTCTGTTCCTACCCCCTCCAAACTGTACGTATGCTATAATATTCGAAACCTACAAATTATTACATCTAATACCAAAGAAACCCAAGGACCTGTTCCCTTGTCCGGCAATTCCCCCTATCCGGAGCCCTGACCTTGGACCCAAAATACAAATCCTTACCGTAGCGAATTAGACATAAACTTTACAAGCTCCGTCATGCCCCCTAGGGGACATGCTAGGCTTCAACAGTCGATTCTTATGTGCCTCGGTTGGTCACTACCTGTCGTTGGCTTTGTTGTATCGTTCAAATCTGTAACCCGATCATAATTCGCGTTTCTAGTATCCTAGACCCAACCACCTTAACCACCTTACTGCCAGATCCTATAAACCCCACACCCAAACCCTGAACCCTAAACCCCCAAACTCTAATTGAACACCAACCGCCAACCCCTAAAACCTTTAGCCCGAAGCTTTTTCTAACCTTGCGGACAATTCGGAAAACTCTCGCTGCGAGTCGCGCCCGGAGGATGGGCAAACGGCTCCAGGCCGCGGCTAGGTCCCAGTTCATGGAGGGCACGGCCTGGGGAACATAGTGGCTTAAGGGTTTCCCTCAAGTGTTCTAGAAGAGAGAGACCTATTGCCATAGCCGGAGGCTGTTGAATTTGAGGGCCTGGTGTATGGGGGGGGGGGGGGGGGGGNGGTGCGTTGAGGTGGTTCTCTCTTTCCTGTGTTAGACTAGGGTATATGGGCTTTGGGTTGAAGGTTTCGGGCACATGGCTTCGGCTATGGCACTTAGGGTTTCGGGAATGGGTTCAGGACTTGGTGTCCGTGAAGCACTGAGACCTAAACCCTCACGAAACCCTGAACCTAAACCCCAAACCCTAAACCCTAAACCCTAAAGCCCTAAACCCTAAACCCCTAAACCCTAAACCCTAAACCCCTAAACCATAAAACCCTAGTATCTAAAACCTAAACTCAAAGCCATCAAACCTAAAGGCCCGAGTGCCCGACCTCAAAGCCTCAAGCCAACAGAGCCCCTAATGCCCAAAAACCTGAAGTCGAAAGCCTAACCTAGACCCCCCAAGTACCCTTTAAAGGGCTCTGATATCTCTCATTAAGAGGTAATTCGGGGCTACAATAAAGGGTAGTTGGGGGGTCTAGGAAGACCTAAACATCCTAATACCCAAACCCTAAACCGTCACGCCTTGAACCCTGGGTTTCGTGTTAAGGGTCCACGGCGTAAGCTTATGCCGTACATGTTGGGTGTAGGACATGTGGGGCACCATATAGGATGTCAAGACGTCAGGGCCCGCGGAAATCCGGGGTTTAGCATTTCCTGGAGAAGCCTCTGTACCCGGACCTGCCAACATGCATTAATTAAGGATTTGGATCTTACTATGATTTATGAGGGTTCTTTCATAATTAAAGGATTTTGGAAAGTCTGGGTAGCCTAATACAGTGAAGTGTGCATTCCCTCTCGTTGAGGTACCTGCTTTGCGAGGCAGTCGAGGCTTGGATCAACATGCAGAGGGATCGCTTGCCTGTAATGAGTCGGTCACTAGTTCTCTTGCACAGGCGCATGCAAATTGTTGCACACTCCTTTGATACCATAGTGGTGCCTGTGCGGCCTGTCATGGTCGATGTGCCAGGCTTTTTTAAAGTTTGCCACATGGTATGAAGGCTTCTGCGGGGGCCCAAGATACGGATAGGTTGGGAACCGTTGAATAATGAATATAGCCCGTCGCTCAGCGGGTTCGCCGTGTCCGTGGACAAGAATTGGACAAGAACTCTTACACCCGAAGGCCCAACGGTGAGATATGATGAAAAGAAGGGTTTAGGTCCTAGGGTTTACCTAAACCCTAAACTCTATACCTACAGGTACGTAGAGCTTATGCAGGGATCGAAATCCTCGACGGAACTTCCAGGTTACGAGGCTGCTTGGGCGCTTCTCAATTTCTGTTAAGACTCAACAACTTGGCACAAACATCTGGAAACTTGGGTTGAACAAAAATGTAGGGCTTAGGGATAGAGTTTCTAAACCCGAAACCCTAATTTTGACAAGAAAATACGTCCCATGGTTTAGGGTATTCACAAGTTGCTGCAGGATTTTGGAACCCCTGGATCCCAAAACCCTTAACCCCAAAAGCCCTAAAACCCTTAAACCTCGAACCCCTAAAGCCCTATACTTGACCCTAAAGCCGTAAAACTCCTCAAACCCCAGAACCCTAAAGCCTATCCTAAATCCTACTACTACTACTACTACTACTACTACTACTACTACTACTACTACTACTACTACTGCTACTGCTACTGCTACTGCTACTTTTAATTCCTAAACCCTAAGCCCGCCTTGAGAATGCCTTCGATGCTGGTGTAGAGCTCCACATCCCCTGTTTCGGGGTCGACGCGTCGCAGTGTTCCTGGGGTTTAGGGTTGGGGGTTTAGGATTATAGGGGTTTAGAGTTTAGGGGTTTTTAGGGGTTTAGTGTTTTTAGGGGTTTAGGGTTTAGGGTTTGGGGTTTTGGGGTTTAGGGTTGGTTTTCGGGTTTAGTGTTAGGGTTTCAAGCGCCAGACTGCGTAAGTAAGCACGGCTAAACTTTACCCCGAATATATAGCAGCCTCATAATCATTGCAGAACAGAGCTTTGGGGTATCTTGTAGTCGGAAGATTTTTAAGTAATTTTTCCGGTCTCCACAGACAGGAGCAACTGCACTAAAGCCCCCTAGTAGAATCTGACTTACTGATTAAGCTGCGTGGCTCGCTTCCTGGCTCGAAACTCTTAACCCAAGGGTCCAAGTATGTTCAGATTGAAAGCGGCCACAACGGGGCCAAGGTCTTTCATCACCTCCTTTCTCGCCGCCGATCATCCTTCCCAAAGGGTCCAAAGCACGTGTATAGTAGAAATGGGTTTCCATATAAGGATTTACTATTATGATTTGCGGAAGTATCCCCCATAACAGTACATAGGACCTTTTGAGAAGCGGGCTCAGAGGATAGAGGGCTTGTTTAGGAGGCTTACGGTTTATGCGTTTAGCAGTTTAGGTTTTGGGGTTTACTTCAGGTTCAGGGCTATACACCCAGTAGTGATGTCATTGTCCCGGCCGGTTGTCTGCGATGATTTGCTGTTCATGCCGGAGCTTGCACTTGCAACTTGCTTGTGATGAAGTGCGTCGGGCATCGTCGGGCGAAGAACTCCTGATCGATCAGCCGATGTCAAAGAAGGATGTAAGGCAGCACTGAAGAAGCACAGGCACTACGAAAGCGACCCAGGCGGTTGACAACGATGATGCTGATGTGACTTGCAGTGATCGTGCTGGCCGCTGGTGGCGTCCAGGGCGGTGCTGGTGGTGGTAGTGGTGGTGGCGGTGGCGGTGGCGCTGGTGCTGGTGCTGGTGCTGGTGTTGGTGCTGCTGCTGCTACTGATGCTGCTGCTGCTGCTGCTGCTGGTAGCTAAGCACATGTTCATGACCGTACTGACGAGCAATGGTACCGCAGGGCAACAGCCGGCGGAATTTGCAAAAGTCACCCTCATCGTCGTCCTCATGCTGGCCACCACTGTCTCCCGTATTTTGTCATCAGCAACGTCATCATCATCTTCCTCTCCTTCATCATCATCAACATCATCATCACCATGATTAGGAACGTCTTCGTCATCATCGTCAACACCACATCATCTTCATCGCCACCAGCATCATCACCGTCATCGGCATCATCGCCAACACCACATCGTGATCGTCATCATCATCATCACCACCATCATACTCATCGTCAACACCTCATCATCATCACCAACATCACCATCACCATCATCATCGCCGCGACCAGTATCAGCAACCATCGTCCTTGAGAGCTGAAAGTTTTGAGGTTGGGTTGTTGCCGTGACAAGCGCGCGCGACTTGAAACCACAACACAAAACCACCTTACCACGACAAGAAATGGTTCAAAAGTCTGACAGGTGATTCGATCTTTTTCTTCACTTGAGCGCTTCCTGAGTGTCCGTTCAAACTACTTCAAAGCAGCGCACCAAATGCCGGCCAGTTGATCCTGAGGCTGTCAAGCCGCTCATGGCAAGTCAGCCTGATGCCAAGGGCTGACACGGCAGGAAAGCTCTGTCCTGATAAGGTAGAAGCTGCTCTTCGTGCGACTATCGCACTATCGCATAAGCATCCTGCGGAGATGTTTTGAAAGTGACACAAGCTGCTAGCGAAAAACGTAAGCGCCTCGACTGTCAGACGTTGGCAATCATGCTCGCGAAGGACGTACTCGGCAGCCTAAGCACAAGTCTAGCCGTTATGACGATTCGTTGCTCTGAGCCGGGGACATGACCGAGTCCAGCTCGGAAGCCTGCCGCCCACCCCGCGCCCACCTCCGGCACCCCTGCCGCACACCGCCCCCACTCCTGCCGCACACCTCCCGCACACCTCGCGCGCCCTGCCGCACACCTCCCGCACACCTCGCGCACACCTGCCGCACACCCGCCGCACACCTCGCGCACACCTGCCGCACACCTCATGGCGCACACATGCCGCACCTCGTCCAGTTCAAGCTCTGATCCGTCCTGGTCGTGGGAAAGACATGGCTGTACCTTCTGGTCCGTGCCCTGCTGCGGCATCTTCGTGACAGCTTGCGCCTCCAGGAGGCGGAAAAATCATTGACACACCGGTTCAGCAGCAGCGCACCGAGCAAAGCTCCTGCCGCATTCGTCTTCTCGGCCATACTGCCTCGATACGGAGCTGCGATGCTTGCTACCTGCTCCAAGATTTTAAAAGCAGAGTGCCCAGCCTTGCGCACATGACCCTGCTGCCCAGTAGTCCGTGCCCGGTGGATTGCCCTGGACGAGGGAGTTCAGGGGAGATAGAAAAGGGGGCCTTTCCAAAAGACTCAGAACCACCATGCGGCAGGCCTCCTCGTCCGACGCATCACCAGGGCGCTGCGCAGCTACTGTGGCTGCTGTAGGCAGGAACTGTCTCTCCCGTCTCATCTTCAACCAAATCTCGACCGCGTAAGCATGACAACAGTGNGTCCGACGCATCACCAGGGCGCTGCGCAGCTACTGTGGCTGCTGTAGGCAGGAACTGTCTCTCCCGTCTCATCTTCAACCAAATCTCGACCGCGTAAGCATGACAACAGTGGCCATTCCGTGAGAAGTACCAGCAGGAACAGGTGCAAGATTGCGAATGAAGACACAGACACACTGTCACGCGACAATTTCGGACCACCAACAGTCGTTGGCGGTCGTCCAGACGAGGCAGAACTGGTTGAACAAAGAGCTGTTTATAGCAACATCAAACTTCCAGGGCGCCTCTGCACACTCCTCGTCGGAAAACAAGATTTTGCAGTCTCGGAGTCGCTGCTAAGCTTACTCTCGCTCCGAGTTTTGAGGAGTCTCACTAAAGTCTTCGCCATGCCCTCCGGCACTGGCACCGGCTTCCGCTGTGCCATGCAGAACCAGGTCATTGCCTCTGCAGGGTCAGAAGTGTGGGTGTCGTAGGTCTGGAATGGGGCAGCCTCATCCTCCTTAAAATAGGAGGGATGCCACTGTAAAAGGCGACTTTGGCAGTGAAGGGCTTCCGGAGAACTTTGCCTGCAGTCCACATCCACTCACCCCTAGGCTCCGGAAAGGCAATTTACTACTTTTAACTATAGGCAAGTTAATTTTTAACTATATAGTTAATTTTTGTTGAATTAACTTTTACCTATAATAGTTAATTTTTAACTATTAA
>BGNK01005420.1:11989-37190 GCA_003297005.1 Symbiodinium sp. clade A Y106
AGGAGCACGAAGGCATCCTGGCTACTGAGCAGTCTGAAGGAACCCATGGCATCCTGGAGATTTTTCTGCGAAAGGAGCACGAAGGCATCCTGGCTACCTGAAGCGGAAACGTCTAGAGGAGCCCATGGCATCCTGGACCCTAAACCCTTTAAGGCATTCAACGTGAGGCAGACTTTTTCCAAAAACTCGATCCGGTGCTGCATGCTCTATGCGGCCGCTGCCACTGCAGGTGGACCAGCACCCATATCTGCACCCGCATCTGGGGGGCCGTTATCGGGGCCAGGGCCTTTGCCCANGGAGCCGCGGCTTCGGGCGGGGGCTTCTGTCCGTGCTTTTGCCACCACAGTCGCCTCTTCTGCCCCTTACTGCCTCGCTTCTTCTCCTGCTTCTTTTCCCAATTCTTTCGGGTTTTCCAACCGGCGTATGTACACTGGTTTTGGGAATTACACCTGCCTTGGTACAGTTGGCAAGTTGGGTTAAGGCAGCAGCCTCCCTGATAGTATCCTATGACTCCACATTTCTTGCAGAGCCTCAGGTCCAGCACCTCATGTTTCGTTGGAGGCTCCCAGACGAACTGCTCCTCCTCGGCCTCCTCCTCATCATCGACGTCGATGACTGCAGGGCCATCAGCTCCTGCAGCCAGGGATCAAAAGCCACACTCAAACCAAAAGGAAGCCACACAACCTCATGCACTGCAGGGCTACACAGACAGCCTCCTCCAGCAGGAGCTTCAGCAGTACCATCCCCTGGCAGGTGTTAAAAAATCTGCAATACAAACCACAAACNCGTCCGCATGCCAAGCTATCATGCAAGCGCCTTCCGAAGAGCACTTGGTGGCGTTACTTGACCAGTGGTCGCCACAATGGAAATGGCGGGGTCGACAACGAGCCATCGGAGCCGGAGCACATGAGCGGTACTGCACCTTGGGCCTTTATGCTTTTGGAGGCAATGCTCCGAACGTGTCTAAAGCTTCGTCGATGAAAGAAGCATGCATGGCAATCAACCATTTCATGAGACATCGCTTTNGTTACTTGACCAGTGGTCGCCACAATGGAAATGGCGGGGTCGACAACGAGCCATCGGAGCCGGAGCATATGAGCGGTACTGCACCTTGGGCCTTTATGCTTTTGGAGGCAATGCTCCGAGCGTGTCTAAAGCTTCATCGATGAAAGAAGTATGCATGGCAATCAACCATTTCATGAGACATCGCTTTCCAAATGGAACCTGGACTTCCATAGCTGTCCTGCTGAATCCTCGAATCGGACTGCGTCGCGACATGCAAAACATGGTCGGGAAGCTGAACCATGCCATTGCTCTTGGAAGTTTCAGTGGAGGCAGAGTCTGGATTGAAGACGATGAAGGAACTTCAATGGAAAAGCTGAGCAAAAATGGCAAAGTTCGTGAGCTCAAAGGCTCATGGGTTGACATTCATGACAAGCCTGTGTCTTTCAACGCACGACGCTTTCATAAAATTGAACCACACGAAGGTCATATGTGGGCGCTAGCAGCATATACGCCGCAATCGTTTCGACGCTGCTCCGATGAAGTTTATCTGCAACTAGAAGAACTCGGATTTCCGCTACGCAAATGAAAACGTTCTTCNGTGGGTCACTTCGAGAACGGGGTCCTTCAATGCCAAACTGACTTCAAGAATTGTACCATTCCGCCGTACAATTCGAGAACGGGGAATCCCACTTCTCTCGAACTGTCACTACAGCTATTGCAAACTTCACCGAGTCCAGGCGGATTAGCTAGAAACGATGAAACTGCGCCATAGCACCATTCCAGCGGTTTCTGATAATGACATCTACAGTCCGGGTCCAGAGACTCGGCATCTGCCGCNTAGAAACGATGAAACTGCGCCATAGCACCATTCCAGCGGTTTCTGATAATGACATCTACAGTCCGGGTCCAGAGACTCGGCATCTGCCGCAGTCTTCACCACAGTCTTCACCGAGTCCATGCGGATTTAGCTAGAAACGATGAAACTGCGGCATAGCACCATTCCAGCGGAATCTAGCAAAACTGAGCTTGCAAACAACTTCGACCCTGCCAGGCCACATCATGCCCCAAAAGATTTTGCACGCACTTTGTGGGCACTTTTGAGCCTTCTAAAAGCCAGCTCTGAGTCTTCTAGACTACGTGTTAGAGCGAGTTTTGGCCGGAGAGGGAGAGAAGGACTTACCCTATCATTATGGCGTCCGTGCCCCATAAAGACTCAGATCCAGGAGTAATTCAAATCTGCCAAAAATGTGCCAAAAATGTGAAGTGCAGGATGCCAGAAAATGTGAAATGTGAAAAAATGTGCCGGCAAATGTGAACGAAAATGCGACGGAAAATGTACACTCCCTAAAATCACCATTGAAATCCTCCTGGTGTTTTAAAATAAAAACCTATTAAAATTATTGAAACACGGCAACAAAACCTGGGTAAATCTAATGTAAGTTTGGAAAAAGCCTTGAAATCCTTGGTTACTAATTGGAATCTAATTATGCAATTAGAAACTAATTGCTTATTATTCAAAATAGAAAAATAGAAATCCAAATACACACACAGGTTGATTTGCTCCTATTAAACCTATTAAATATCAATCCTATTATCCGATCAACCTATGATGCAAAGCTTATTGTCAGAATCTACAATCCTTCAGAATCTCTTCAGAATCCTTTGTAAATCGTAGGTTGCTAGT
Source organism: Symbiodinium sp. clade A Y106 (assembly GCA_003297005.1). Classification (NCBI taxonomy): domain Eukaryota; class Dinophyceae; order Suessiales; family Symbiodiniaceae; genus Symbiodinium; species Symbiodinium sp. clade A. The sequence goes on from BGNK01005420.1 coordinate 14,679, forward strand.
ACTCTTAATTGCCACATGTTTATGCCATACTAGGGCCTGGAGCGGCCTGGGCGGCCTGGAAGGCCTCGGGGGCCTGGAGGGGGTCCTGGGGGCCGGGAGATGCCTGGAGCTGGGGGGCCTGCGGGGCCTAACGGGCCTGCGCGGGGCTGGCGCGGCCTCCTCGCCTCTGTTTCCCTCTTAAAAATGTGAGGAAAAATGTGAAAAAAATGTGGAAAAAAATATGAAAGGGGGGTCAGGGGGCGGCTCTGGCCCTTTGTTTCCCTCTTAAAAATGTGAAAAAATGTAAAAAAAATGTGACGAAAAATGCAGCTGTCCGTCAGAACGTAAACATCTGCAGCGTAATTGTAAAGAATAATGTACTCGGAAATGCAAAAACAAAGAGCTGGAAAATGTGCCGGCAAAAAAGCAACAAATAAAAATGTGACCAAAAATCTGACCAAAATGTGATCCATGTAAGACACGACAACATGTGTGATTTTCTGTTAAGCATTATGGAATTATGGACATTGAAGGCTGTGCACGTATGTCCTAATTGCCTCTATATTATATACATTTTTTTGTACACATCTGATTTGGTTTCATGGATTCCATGTTTGTCTGAAAGTTTATCTAATGGAATGGAAAGAACATACCATGAAACATACATTTCACATTTTTCTTTACATTTCCAATTACATTTACATTTTTACTATGAATTGACATTTTCGATTACAATTCCAATCACTTTTACATTTTCACACTATGAATTCACATTTTGCTTTACATTTCCAAGTCACATTTACATTTTCACTTGCTTTGTTTTGCTTTTTGCTTTGCTTTTGCCCGTGCATTCTCATTTCTTGTACATGTTTGCTGCATTTTTGTTTACATTTGGCCAAACCATCACAATTCCCAGCAAAAAAATTCATGCTCACGTGCCATGCTTAATCAACAAACCGGCGGATTTGTCAACATGTTGGAAAGCAAAATTCCGCGTCGTGCACCAATACTTGCCACTGGCAGAGGCACTTTACGCGACCAATCCGCCAGACGCTTCTAAACCTGGCAACGCGCCCCGCAACCATCCTTGTGAGGCTCAACCCCGGGATCTCTTGATCCACTAAGACCATCAGCAGCCGACAGCCCCAGGCCGAAAATTGCAGGATTGGATCTATGTCCACGACTTCGATGCCGTGGAAGGCAGCCAAGGCGTGGCGCACAGTCATGAGATTGAGGGGATCTGGCTTTGAAGGGAAGGTTGATCCGACCAAGCTCTTCGGCTAGGATTTGGGCGAGTTCCAGAAGATCTCAGGTGAGAAGACAAGTGGCTCAAAAGCATTAGCATGATTCATAGAGTCAGTGCATGGAGTCATATGTGCTTCACAGGTTCATCAGCAGTCCCGGAAACTCAACTAAGGGTTTTGTGCAGCTTTGCAGTTTTAGTAGGGTTGGAGGTGCTGAGGTGTCAGCATCCAAAAAAGGAAATCCAAATTGTAGGCCAGCTTCCAACCGTGGTCAGATTGCAGGCAAAATGTCGCAACAGCGCGAAATCTCAGGTTCATGTACGTTCGTGAATTTTAGGTGAAAGCACGAGTTGCATGATGCTGGCATGGGGCAGCATTGCGCACGTCTGCTATCATTTGTATCATTATACGCGCCGCGTGTGGCTCCAAGCTTCGGGTCAGAGTTTGGGGGGCGAAGCTTGCCGATTTTGGCGTGCCAAGCTCAGCTTCATCGATGTCTGTTTGAACTGTGTAGCGGTCAATGCTGTCAATCTGGCAGTTGCTCTGGAAGGTAGCCCCCCAAGTCTGACTGGCTTGCAATGGCATCGGCTCGGCGCCACGTGGCTGAATGCCCGATTGCGGACTGCAGCATGTTTTTCCCGCGAGAGTTCACGCGGCTACTTCCTTTTCGTGTGGATGTTTCGCTGGAGTTCGTCTTCCGTGTTCTTTAGCTTGTATCTGTGTGACTGGGTACAAGCATTTGGCACGATAATACTCTGCATGTGTGTACTTGCTGTCACACCTGCGTCCGCACCTGCGTACTCGGATGTGTACATTCGAATGAATTGCTTTTCGTGGTTCCGATATAGATTCAACAATGATTGGGCTGGATGTCGAATAGCCCGTCGCGGGAGGCGGAGTCGTATCGGCGGTATGTATTCATGATATCGGCCGCATCGATGCGGTTTCGGATGTGATACCTGTCCCCGGCGGACGAGGTATATGTAGTATAGGTTCATGTCTGATGAATGAATCTGTGCTTGTGTGAGAGAGTGTGTGAGTGAGTGTGTATGTCTTTATGTCTTTTTTTGTTGGCTTATGTGCATGCGTCATGTAGTTACATGTGCAATAATGAATACTGCTTGTTTGCATGCAATCTTGTCGCTTCTTGATGCCACTGTCCTCGTCAATGCGGCAAGATCGTTTGGAGTCATGTTTTGTCAGTCAGGCTTTACGGGAAATTTGCAACTGTTTGTCGCATGTTGCCGGCCATAAGGCATCGACGCGCTGTACTGCACCACGGAGACTGCTGAAGATGTTGTCAGGTGGGAGACCTTCAGAGACCGGGTGCAGTGACATGCAGGGAGTGTTTCGGGCCTGCACTCTCTCGTCTGTGCTGGAGAGGGGACGTTTATAAATGTTTATTAACTTGAGACTTTGTGCGAGGTGCATTTAGCAGAAGGCGATGGCTAAACTCACCGGTGATCATCCGAGGGGCGACTTAATCTGCATGTGTAGACTATATACATACAGAAGGGGATGGCGTGGGCGCCTGTTGGTTCGGCGGAACGTTGCAAATGTGTGTGCTCATTGTGGAAAAGCAAGCGTCCACAGCGTCCTCAAGCTCGCAGTTTGTCTTGTAGATGATGATGAGAGTTGCTTGCAGTGAGCGTAGCGCTTGCAATTGTAGTAAATCTCGAGCACTGGCTACTCCAAGCAGTTTCATGCTTGGGGACCCTCCGTGGCCTTGCGAAACAAGAGACAGAGACCAAAAAAAGTTCGGGTGGGCGTGTGGCCCGAGAGCCCGGCAGAGAGAGAGAGGGAGAGCGAGCGTTTGCAGAAAGAACGAATCGCTTTGCCGTTGTCTCATTGCTGTCAATCTCCTCCTCTCTCTCTCTGGTGCTGTGTGTCTGTGTGTCTGTGTGTCTGTGTGTCTGTGTGTCTGTGTGTCTGTCTGTCTGTCTGTCTGTCTGATCTGACACTCTCTGTCTCTTTGTCTCTCTGTCCTTCTCTTTATGTTTCTCTTTCTCTCTCCCACTCCGTGTCTGCTTTTGTTGTCTTTCGGATCTTCAATATTTCTTTCCCTCGCCTTTTCTCCCTCCCTCTCTCCCTCCTCTCTCTCTCTGTCTCTGTCTCTGTCTCTGTCTCTTCTCTCTTCTGTCTCTTCTCTCTCTTCTCTCTCTTCTCTCTCTTCTCTCTCTTCTCTCTCTTCTCTCTCTTCTCTCTCTTCTCTCTCTTCTCTCTCTTCTCTCTCTTCTCTCTCTTCTCTCTCTTCTCTCTCTTCTCTCTCTTCTCTCTCTTCTCTCTCTTCTCTCTCTTCTCTCTCTTCTCTCTCTCTCTCTCTCCGTCTCTCGCTGCCTGTTACGATTCTCTGTCTCGATATCTTTTTCCCTCCGCCTCCTTGATTTTGGACGGCGGATGACTTTGCTGAAACAACCTGGAGCCGAAGCTCGAATGCAGCTGCAGGTGTGCATTCATTCGGCACTTGGTTTGTTGTGTTCGTAGCCTGTGTTGTTCGTTTCAGGTGCGTTATCGCAGAGACCCACAAAGAGGCTGACGACGTTCGAGACGAGGCTGTTGCCTTGCTTTGATTCCCCTTTTTCCGAACAGATTCTCAGCAGTTGCGACCAATGGAGTGTACCATAATGTACCAAGCTTTCTTGGGCGTCTATCGCATGTCACAGTTTCGACAAGTACGTCGGTGCCCGTCTATGCCGCACCAGACTCCGCACATGATCTGCGATATTGCTTTATGTCCAGTGATGTATGGCCACGGAGCCGACAAGAAAGTCCAGAACAGCAGAGACCTGGAAACGAGGAGCACTTTTCGTGAGGAGCACTCAAGGTTGAAACCCAAGTGGTAGAACTTTCACTCCCTAACGTAAGGTTTTCTATTGAGTTGCAGCGCACATGAACGGAACAAAGGGCCGAAACTCAGAGAAAGCAGTTTCGCTTGCCAGAGCCAAATCGAGGTGGAGGCTGCCGTTGTGGAACGGATCCAAGCGCTGCAGGCAGGCAGAGTGTCGGTCGCAGCTCCTTTTGCGTGCTTCTATGCGCAGGCACGCCAGCGTGAGCTGCTGGAGCAGATTGACCAACTGGTGCAGACCAAAGTAGAGGCATCACGCTGGAATGCTCATAAAATCACTGGGCGCAAGTCGGTCTACGCTCTATGTGCTGACAGAATCTGGAGACGCAGCTGCGGCAAATACAGAGTCGGAGCCCTGGCTTCCAAGGTGCGATCATCAGAGATTACATGACATGGTTGCATGCTTGTCTGTCTGAGCTGATGCTAGGGCTAGGTCTGCTAGGTGGGCTCTGTAGGCAGCAGATGTTCGGTTGACTAGGCGGGAGCTGTCCACCTGCTCCGCCAGAAGATCGCGAGGCCGGTTGGAGTGTGGGATGACTCCGAACTTGACAACAAACCCAACGTTGGCATGTGGAACTTGTTAGAAATCTGTATGAACGTGCAGGATCCAGATGCTCCGCCCATGGATGGGGTCTATCTCCTCCGGGCAGACTCTGTGATCCGCTTCAGGCCACCCAGCATGCACAGTGTTTTCAGGGCATAGGTCGGTCATGTGCCTCCGCGGTCAAGTATATGCTTTGCTTGCTCCAGCTGTGTCTGAAGAAGACAGCGGTGTGTGAAATTTGATTTTGCAGAGCTTTGGCCCAGCACAAAGTGATCCCTTCTTGGTCGATTGCGCTCATTTCCTGATGATGCGGAACTTCACCATCGCCGGGATCCGAGTCAACGACTGCTTCTGCTCATGGCAGAATTGCTGCTCGGTTTGTGCCCGGGTTGTTCTTTTCGATAGTGTAAGAGCATCGTTGTATGATCCTCACGCCATGTTATTTGGCTGATTCCGAGCAGCGGACATCCACCAGTTCGTGACCACTACTGAATGTCGAAGTAGACTAGGTGCTGCGGTGTTCTCCTGCCAGAAGCACTCTCTCCGTGCGTTGCACACGTGTGGAGTCTTGGGGGCCCGAACTGCTTTGCTTCGAGGCCGTCCTTGCCATGCTGTCTGTCGGCTCTTTGGCCGACGCTCGGATGAAAAGTAAAAGGGGGTGGTGACGATGCGGACGAGCAAGCTCGTATCTGCTTAGATCCACTACGGGGTGCACATTCCAAACAGGAGCCCCTCGGAGCCCAGGATGAATCGATGCAAGCTCTCGCTGCAGATGACGAGTCTGGTTCCTTGAACTTGCTCCAGCACAAGGGAAGCGCTCGGGTGGAGGAGCCTTGACTGTTGGTTCTGAACAATCCATTTGCAGAGTGCGATTCGCGCGTTACGCAAAAGCATGAGAGAAAATACATTGCTTTGTCATTGCCTCAACAGCTGTGACTTCCACTCAGGAAGAGAGTCTCGAGGCAATGACGGATCCTGAGACTGCTGTGACGATGTCCACCCCAGGACGACTAGACACCCTTGCACCACAAAGACATAAGATAGCGGTACTGAGTCTTAAGTGTAAGGTCGCCTTGAGTCTCGATGTCGCAGATCTTTGCCGAGAGGAATCGCCTTCTTAGAGGAGGGCGAGGGGCGCTTCCGGCGCTGCCGGCGAGTTAGTGCTTCCTGCAGACTCGGATGCAATCACAAACCGAACCTTGCTAGGTGCGGCGTCATCTACTGTGCCTTGGCGAGCTTCGAGAAGTCTCATGCATGGAAGCCCGGCCAGTAGAGTTAGAGTCATTCGAACCTTGCAGGTGCAAGCGCTGCAGGGAACAAGTGCTGCCGGGAGGCACTGAGTGCCGTCTGCTGTGGCCCAGGACTGTGCAGAACTAGCTTGTGATAGCGCAGGTTGCCCGGTAAGCAGTGCTCTTTCAAATCGGGTCTTGAGTCAGTGGAAGCAGGACAGTGTTCATTGTTCTCGGTGCATGTAGGTTGGCCCATAGACCTGGAAAGCGCATCCCGAGTGGCTGCATTAGAGCATGCAGCTATAGAAAGCTGTGTGGAGGGGTGGTCTGTGTCTGTTGCTGCACCAGGTGTTTCGTTCCGGGTGTGCCAGCCTGGTGGGGGGAGGGGGGCTGAGACGGCCAATGAAGCTTCCTTTGGTACTCCCGAAAAGTCATGTGCAAGTGGCTGGGGGATATCATCTGTTGCAGCATTCGCCTGCCTGACACAACGGGGCGGAGCCCTACCGGACGGGATGGCATATCTCCTTTGGATGTATCGTATTCCGTATTCGTGATGTCTGCCATGCTTGTGCACGGAGTCTTTATCATGCCACACCACATCATCTCAAGGCAGGTCGTAAAACCGCTAACTGGGCCCAAGCTGTGCTATCCCGGTGCTAGATGGTGCAGGGTAGGCCGTAAATCTGTATGCCAAAAAAATCCTAAGGTTTGCTTTAGCCGTGTTGGGCGAACATAATGGCTCTAAGGGCTGAGTTGTCTCACTTGTGGACTTTCTCCGAGCAATCGAGAGATCATATCAGGTCTGATCTGATCCTATCAGCTTAGATCAAAACATATCGTAGCATACCATGCCAATGTCATATCAGTGCCAGATATTGTAAGATGTCGTATCATACCGTATCATACCTATTGGACCAATCACCAATATCATATCATGTGGCATCTCACAGCATGGCATATCAGAGCATAGCATAGCCTTGCATTGCATAGCATTGAGCAGCACAGCATATAGTACCATGTCAAGTCATATAGTACTATCTCGAGTCGCATCATATCATATCATATCGTATCATATCAAATAATCATATTAAAGAATAATGGCCGCCGCCACCACCGCCGCCACCGCCGCCACCACCACCGCCGCCGCCCCCACCACCACCACTGCCGCCGCCGCCACCACCACCACCACCACCAGCCCCTTGTGGCAGGAATTGCGGTCCCGAGGCATTCCTTACCTTTGAGTCTGCCTGCTCAGGGTCCGTTTTCCGGTCCCCCATTTAAAGGATTCAGAGCCACAATTCCAGCACGTCTACTTCCAGCCCCAACATTTCAACCGACACCAAGATTCCGCAACGAATCCCAAGCGCGATTGACAAAAACGAAGTCATCCGGCAGTTCGGGTTTACGGTTTTAGGGCTTAAGGTCAAAAGGGTTTAGGGCTTAGGGCCTAAATGTTTTGGGGTGCAGGGTTTCGTGGTTTGCGGCCTGGGCGTCAACACAGGCGTTAGCAGGCTGCATGTTTTAGAGTTTTTATAGTGTTCCAAGGGATGCAAACGGCATCTTTGGACGTCCTCCGTTGCATGCCCGCGAGGGACCGGCTTTCGGTCCCCTACTTTCACAAGGTTGAGAGCCGTGGAGGGGACCCCTGTGGGTTGCAATTTGCTAGAGGGCGCCGGCCCAACAGGGTTGAATGGGAGGTAATGCGAGCAAATGGGAAACCAATTATCCCCCATTGGGCGCCCGTTGGCAAATTGCAAGCTACAGAGGCCCCATCTCAACCTTGTGATACTTTGCGAGCATACAAGTAGTTCCTGTTGCGCTGGTCCTGCCTCTGGTTGCTGTTGCTGCGGCCGAGCGTCTCTGTTACAAGTGTGCGAGATCGGTTTCGAGTACGTTCACGGTTCTCATCGCTCCCACACTACCACTGCCACCGCCACCACCACCCCAGCCACCACCGCCGCCACCACAACCACCAACATCATCATCAGCACGACCATAATGAGGGTTCAATCTGAAATGCATTTGCAGCTTGTAGTGGTAATTAGTTAAGAGATCAGGGTTCAGAGTTGTAGGCTTTCTACATTAGGTTGGCAGCGACTGCGTGGGCATCTTCGGCATTTGGCGTCACCTCCAACCCAAAGTTTCTTCACTCGGGTGGAAACAGGGCTCCTGTTTTCCAATGTGTGTCATTGAAGGTGCATGGGCCGCGTCACGGAAGGTGAAGTCAAGATTCACACTGAACTTCGGTTTTTTTCTTGGCCGGTTGCACCTGCACAATTTTAAGGTTCAGTTCGTGAATGAGTGCAAAATGACGGAACGGTTTGCTTGAACCGTCATGCGAGTTATGCTGGTCACGAGTCCTTCGTGTGGTGAAGGAGATGTGACTGCGTCAAGCATTCACGAGAGCAGCAATACACATGCACACTGACGGGTACAAGCGAAAAGCACAATCCCAACTCCGTCTCCAGCTTCAAAAAGGATTCAGACCACATTGATGCGAACCAGGTTGAGGATTTGCTAAGTCGGTGTTTGGGTTGACTGGAAAGGAAGTGAATGAAGGATAGATGTCGTTTCCTGTGGACAACGGATGGAGCTGCAGAAAACAATGGCGCGAGCAACGCATGCATGGACACGAACAGCCATTCTTGCCGGGTGGATTTCCAGGGATTTGTCCAGGCACGTGTGTCACAGACCTGCGGTAATACAAGCCCAGTGACTGCATTGTTACACAGCAAGGATGAACCGAAAGGTAATGTGAGTGATCAGAACGGACATTGAGGATTCACAAGGCATTAACTTGCCACTTCGCCGGAAGTTGGCCATTCAGTTTCTTTCTTCGGTCTCAGCCATCCAACACTGATCGTAGTCTGAGAATGAGCACGTTTCGCTTAAATGCAGATGGCAGAGAGCCAGGAGCCCGTTGCCACAACGGCGGCGGTCTCGCCATGTGTTCCTTGGTCCTCATTCGCATTACTCTTCTCAGCTTCCATCCGTCTTACCATCATTAGAATCATGTGGGTTGATATTTCTTAAGCTTTTGATTTCCAGTCCGATGCAGTAAGGTACTATTGCACCACTTTCTCCACCATCACTGCTACTGCTGCTGCTGCTACTACTGCTACTACTGCCACCACCACCACTACTACTACTACTACTACTACTACTACTACTATTACTACTCCTATTATTATTATTCCTACTACGACCACTACGACCACTACGACCACTACGATGCGACCAATGCGACTGCTTACTTGCACAACTGCCACCTACGAGGTTGGTGAACCCGATTTTCGATCCTTATAATATACAAGTTGAGACATGTGATGTTGTTTTCGGGGGTTGTGACTGCAGATATTCAGCAGTGAAGAATCGAACGCTACCCGTCTCGTCTGTGCCCATGGGTGATGACAATAGGTTTTGTTTTGGGTACGAGCGTGCAGTCTGGTGTTTTGATTTTCGAGAGTTGCACGGCTAAGGCATGTGAACTACATCTGCGCACTGAGAGGGAGCTGTCCTGATCTTCGTTTCAACTTGATGTCAGCTCCTCCAACAGTCAACCTCCTTCGTAGCAGATGGAAAAAAGCCGCCGTTTCTGGTCAAGCGTGACATCTGCGAGACTGGCACTGCGTGATTTTCTGAGGGTCGACTCAGTTATGAACGGGCCATACCTCGCCAAGGGACCGTTGTTTGTGCAGGTATAAGTTGCATGTCTCGGGTGAGTATACAGCTAGTTTCGCGGAGGCTTGCGGAAACAGATTTCGCCAGCAAGATTCCAGAATGGGGGGAAGTGGTCGACGGTTCACACCTCAGCAACGACCTGCAGCGTCGCAGAATATGTGCGATCTATCCGTGAGACATCGACATCTTCTGACTCGCATTTCGAGACTTTGAGCTGTCAGAAGCATGGACCTTGAAAGTGCTTCAAAAACAGGATCGACCTATGCCTCCATGAGCTTCGCGAAGGCATCCGCAGATGAGCAGCATTGCTTTGACCATGCTTTGGCTTTGACTCATGTTGACGATACTACACAAGACTCTGCAATCAGCTGTGATTTTGGTGTGTCTGGTGTCTGGATTGTCGCTGTGTCATCCTGCTGGAACCCTGAAACCTGGCAACATTGTCATAGTCAGTCAGGCAGGCGTTCTGGCTAGTGGGGGCGTTGAAGCGATGCAGATTCATCCGTGCCCCTGCTCATTGGCACATACTGGCGGCCCGTTCAGGCATACAAGCGTTGCCGTAGAGAATTGCCGTGCCTTGGTTTCTTGGCTTCCCGGGATCATTTCAAGACGGCCACCCCGCAGCCCAACGCGAAGCGACGATCCTGCAGGGGCCCGGACTTGGCGTTCTCAAAGTTTGCTGCCTCAGCTGTGGCATTCGGTCTCACTGGTGGCATCATAACACCTGTGCGCAGGGGAGCTAGGATCAAGCCGCTGGATGCATTTAGCCAATTTGCCTGCCACCCAGTTTGGACAAGGTGAGCATGCCATCCTCTTTGTGGGTGTTTGCGCTGCTTGGTCAAATTAAAAGTTATTGCAAGATGGCCGCTAGCCGGTTTTAGATCTGACAGAATCAGCTGCCGGAGTTGTGCGTCGAAAGAGTCGAAACAGACTTGGGCAGCACAGAAAGGTGCGACCGCGAGGGCACGCGCCGAAGCGAAGGAGGCGCACCGGGAAGTTCCAACGGAGGGACTAGTTGCGACCATCCGGGCCTTGTGGCATAATTCTAGCCTTGGAGAAGCTTTCAGGTGAAATTGCCAAGCTGCTCAGCTTTTTCTGCGTTCATTTCCTGGTTCGTGAATTCATTTCCGCGGAAACACCTTCTGCATCCTTCTGCCAATACATTTCAGGCGACAGGGTGGTGGCGAACTTCTCACATCCCGAGGAGTGCGGGTCAGTAGATGTACTGATCTTGAGCTCTTGGGGTCTTGCTCCTTGACTTGTGCCATCCAGGGCAGGAGGCCAGCAGCATGTGTTTAGCTATCAGTCTTGTGCATGGGGACGTCTGCCGAGGTTTCTCCGACAGGGCTGATAAACCGTGTGCTGTGTCCTGTGCAGTACATGCCGTTGCCCACAACTGAAACGGAACATACAGTCAGGCCAGGAGAACTCGGTCCGCCATTGATTGATTTGAAGCATGCTTGTCTTCGGGTTGCTTGTTGTGCCAGGCCAGGCACCAAGACCTGCTTGAAGTCTGGGCACTTGCGAACGTAACTTGTCAGGAGTTCCAGGACGTTAGCGTGGAAGACACGCAAGATGGCAGGCTCAAGCAGTCATGAGGAAGTATTTTCATTTGCTGTTGAGTCCGGGTCGCGTCTTACATGCAATGGCAATGAGCTAGCATGCGAGTAGCTGCCACTAGGAGCAGATGAGAGTCGAAGCAGGTACAAAGTGACCTTTCTGCCATTGACGCCTGGGAGCTGCGACCTCAAAGAACACCAAAGGCACTTGCTAGAGAGATGCCGAAGATGGGTGCCGTCCGAGCGGATGCAAGCTGCCCAAGTTGCTCAGGCTTCAGTCTCAAGATCTCCATCGGACCGGAAGGGTCGGAGGAGGCCGCTCATCATGTCTGAGATCGGAAGGTACTCAGCAATTCACATGTCCAGAACTTCCTTCGCTAGAAAGTTTTTGCGACGTCTATATGGTGGCCCAAGAATGCCCGTGTCTCTTTACAAAAGTATTGCTGCTTGACATGGCGACCGACAGCCTTGTCAGTAGCCGTAGCCTTTCAATTCAGTTCACCAAGGACGTGGCAGGGTGCCCCTTCATCCTGGAAGCCTTCGCCTTGGAGTTGTAGCACATAGGGACATAGGGAGCCGGAGCATGCGGAGTCACTGGTGCACCAAGCAAACTTTGAGTCTAAACCGCGGCTGTCAGTACTTCCTTTGCTGATATGGTCTGATATGCTAAGGTGAGGCCGCCGGCAGTGTACCACGCAATAGGGGTGGCCATTCCGCCACGGCTTTGTCTCCTCTGCTCATCGTGCACGCACTGGCCGGAGTGTGGAGTAAGGAAGTCATGATGAGTCATGATAATTCGTGTGGCCGCTTCGAGTTGCTGAAGCCGCTGTGATAAGCTTTGCGTCAAGCCCTGCGTCGGCTCCAGCGATAGATGACCTTCCTTTGGCCAGGAACCGGAGTCGGAGGGCAAACCGCAGCTCGGTGCGCTTGTTGCTGGAGCAGTTTCTGCTTTGGTGATGGTAACTAGGAGGTCGCACGTACATGATGATGATGCATCCGTGCTGTGCCAGTTCTTGACACGGACATGTAAACAAGCACGAGGGTAATTTCGTTCACCGCCGCGACTCTCAAAAGCACGCAGTGGTGCAGGTGCAGGAATGGCAACTCTGCCTGGAATCTCAGCAGGGAGACGTGCTTCCATTTATCTTGCTACAATGGCGTTTTCTTCCACTGAGCTAGTACTGATGCGGCCTTTCTCGCTGGTGCCACCTCTGTGCTAGCCGCACGAGCTCCAACGACACGGCATAAAAACGGAACGGAAGCAAAGCCTGTAAGTTTAGCGACGAAGCTGCGTCAAGGTCTTGGCGAGACGGACGCTTCTCAGACTGGACGGTGCAGGTTCGCAGTTTTTTCGTCGTCTGCAAGAAGCGATCTTGGTCCCGAGACCCCACTATTCCCACTATCATGCTCGCGAGGATTTATAGTCAATAGGCTCTTGGAGACCTCCCGGATAGTTGCACCACAGCATGGGAAGGTAGTCAGGTAGTCACCTAGCAGCCACTCAGCAATTTTCGAGACGGTAGCAGTGTGGTGCCAGAGGTCGGTGAGAAGACCTACCACTTGCACGCCTTTCTGCTAGCACTTGCACTCAGCTCTTCAACCTCAGGGAAGTGCCTGGAGCAAGTGCGAGAAGGCCCAGGCTGAAAAGAGATCTTTTGTTAAACTCAGAGAACTCCGGCGAGTTCGTAAGCAACTGGAGACATTTGGCCTGAGGCTCGTGCCTCGTTATTCTTTGAAAGCCACATGAGCCTGATCCTCAGCGAATGCAGCTCTTTGACTGAGGAGCCACTACCGTCAATGCTGGCCTCATACATCACTCTATAAAACAGGTCTAAGCTTGTAGCCGTGTGACCGCTCCACCCTCCGAAGTCCTTTGGGACCAAAGCCGAAAGCCAGGCCCAAGCTCTTTCCTTTCGCCAAGGCATGGCCTCCCGGGCCGAGTCCGAGAAGGCCAAGGGCAGCGACCTGAGCGAGGCCGGGCCTTGGCCGAGAGGCCCAAAGACTCCGCTTTCGTGCTTGAGCCCACTGCAGTGGTAGACACACTGTTGCTTTGAATTCTCACACTACTGGCACCTAGGTAGCTTGCTATGCATAGCTTGCTAGCCACATTCCTGGTTGATGGTTGAGTTGGCGGGCATTTTCGGCGGGTCGTTCGCTGCCCCGATCTGATGGTTAGCTTTTTTGGTCGACCGGTCTGTTGCTTCAGTCACAGCTGAAATTTCGTATGCACGCATGTCAGCTCTCATGCTGCAGGTGCTGCCCCAGTCGTGCCACGCAGCCTTTGAGGACGCTTCGGCTTCATGCGAGCAACCAGTTTTGTGGAGTTTGCACCCCAGCAGTAGCTGGATCACAGGCCGAGCCCAGCATGTTTAGGATTCCAATCGCTGCAGCTTTCATGTTGAGGATGCCCTCGATTTCATGTACTCAGAGAACCAAGCAGCCTTTGAGGCGCCTGCGTCAAAGGCAGGGCAAAGCGCAGAGATGCCTTCACACTTTGCTGGCTTCTGCAAGTGTCGCTTGAGGCGCTGCTTCTTCTCAAAATTGCAGACATCCTTGGCATCAACAGTCTCTTCGACGCGATGGGCCGGCGGATCGAGGCAGCGGATCCTGTCTTTGCGCAGTTGGCAAGAGGGTTTTGAACCAAACGAGATGAACGTGCACAAGAGCTGGACTGATGTCGACTGGCTCCTCTGGCCTCGCACTGCGAGCAAAGTTCAAGCAACAACCCAGATTGATTCAAGCACCTGCGCACTCGACGTGCCAGGGTGTGTCGGGCTTCGCAGGGACGTAGGGTCTGGGGCTTCAGGCAAGCAGAACCAGTTGTTGAAGACTTTTTGGGGTTGGGTTTGTCGGATTTAGAATTTCAAGTCTTAACCTAGCATTCAGGGTTGCTTGGACGGTATGCCTTGTTCAGAACATCAATCCCCAAAGTAGTTGGCAACCTCGCGGTCTCCAACGTGACGGGAGTGGTCGTAGTTGCTTTTAGAGGATTAAGTACGACAAAGCCTACAAAGATGGCAGGCTTGTGTGTTGTCTTTCGGCTTGAGCCAAATCTATTCCCGGACCCGGTTCATTCAACCGGACTGCCGAGCTCCCGCTCCGGTGGGTGCACGAATCCACGGCGCGCGAATGCTCCAGTGCGCCCATGTCTGTTTCCAGCCTGTGAATCGGCCTCTTACCTGGTCGAGACAGAAGGCAGGATAAAGTTGAGACGAGAAGACAAAGGCAGAAGGATGAAAGAAAAGAAAGGCAGAACGAACGAAAGACCTAACGAAACAAAGCAAATGACAAAAGCAAGCAATGAAGAAGTGAAGAAATAACTAACGCTAGCGAAACAAATAAATGCAGAGCGAGAGTGAAATACATAAAGAAAGAACACATGATGAAATGATGAAAGAAGAGCATACGAAATACATATGAAAAACGAACGAAGTACACAAATAACTAAGGAATAAACAAAGAACGAACTACCGAAACCGCGAACAATAAAGAAAGAAATAACGAACGACATAACTACAGAAATAACTACAGAAGTCAAGAAATACATAAAACAAGCAAAAATGGTTCACTAAGGCAACAACTACAAAGAAGCAAACAAGTACATAACGAAATAGATAAACAACGAAAGGAGTCAAGGCATAAATCAAGAAACTCACAAGTGCATAAGAACGAAAGAGATGGGAAACAACCAAACACCGAGACGCATGAGTACATAAAGACAGAGACAACTCTATACATAAGTATAGACATGCAGACAAGACAGGACGAAAGAACGAACAAGCTTCTCAATGACATGAAACAATAGCGAACTAAATATGTAAGTGACTAGAGAAAGAACGAACGGTATACATAACCAAAGCAATGAACAACTACCGAAATACAGGAATAATGTCAGAAATCAACATATATTGCAAGCACCGCGAGGACGAAAGAAATCACGATTTGTTTGGGGTCCTGAATTACAAGTTTTGTACGATGTGGAGGTTGCGACCTTCTGACACCGAGAACATGTCTGCACGTTGAAGCTCGCATGTTCTCCGTTCCCTGTTCTTGTACAAGGATGACCTATACCTTCAAAGGGTTTTTGCTCGTAACAGCAGGATCTTGCAAATTAGAGTTCCCCAATCACTTGATGCAAAGCAAGATTCTGCAATGAAAATGCCTTAGGAAAGTGCAGGTTTTGCTAGTAAAAACCCTTTGAAGGCATAGGTTATTCCGGCAAACCACGGAGAACGCAGCAAAGAACTCGAGTTTCAACGCGCAGACATGTTTTTTTGGGTCACCGATTGCAACCTCGACATGGACCCCCGAGGCCCCCTGCCCCCGAACTCCAAAAATCTCTGTGAGCGCATCAGGCTGCCTTTGCCGATACGGCGCCTCTCCTCCTGGAGCAGTACTGCCGTTTTCACATTCCCGGCACGGACGACGGCGGGAGCCCCAGGGTCCAGGCTGTGGGGTGGGTGCAGTCTATCCGAGTGGTGTGACAGTTCCCGGACTGAAAGGGGACTGCAAGGCAGCGTCCGCGCATCGTATCGATCCCGCCAGGCAATCTTAGGACCGTTAGGATTGGCCGATTCCGCAGCAGGTCCCTGTGCTCTAGGCCCATTTGCCGCGAGTCTGACCCTCGTGCTGGTGCTTAGGCGCCGCTCTCCGCCAAATCCGTGATGGTGCAGTCGATCTGATCGTCAAAAAGTGGCCGCACTCGGTGTGTCTGTGTACCGAGCAAAGTCTAGGTCAAGCAACAGAAGCGTTGGCCAGGAGCGCAAGTGCTTTCTTCCTGCGTTCGAGTTGCACACTAACATCAGAGCCGGCTTCAGGTTTCAGCCTTTTGTGACGAACAGCGACATGAAGACGGCTTTGTTGCCATTCGCCCCAGTCTGTGTTGGAGAAGGGCAGCGTGCAGGGCGGTTCTGCATGACCATGCATTGTCCCTCCTTAAAAGTTGTCGGAGGAAGGCCATGTGTTGTCTGTGTGCAGTTTCCGGTCATGCCAAGGCGTCTTCCTGCACGAGTCCTGGCCGAGATCTTGGATGCTGACGAGCTTCTGGTCGAGAGCGAGGAGACGGGTTGGCCACATTGCTGAGCTGTGGTTTCAATGACTGGCCTTGTGCATGGCCGTTCTAAAGGATGCGGTCTATGACTTTGTTTTGGATCGTCTTCAGCTGGGGGAGTCCACGGACTTGGAGGGAGCATCCTCCAGCAGGGCTCTCAGGGCTTTCCAGCCACCAGAGTGAACCAGCCCTTGAGCCGGCCCCCGAACCTGCTCCGCCGTGGCCAAGAACGTCCTATGGCCGGGTGTTTTGTGCAATTTCGGCTGCAGGACAAGAGCAGTTGTTCACCACACGGGCTGAAGTGCACTCCCTGCAAAGTGAAAGTGGTGCAGCTTTGGTCGGCTGCCCCAACAAGGCTATCAGAGCTGTGTGCAACCATGCCGTAAGCTCTCTCTGGAGTGGGCGGCTTGAACAATCCAGACACTCCAGCCGAAAGGCCCGAAACCTCAAAGAGATGCTGCTGCTGCTGCTGCTCTGCAACATATGCAACAAGCTGAGGCCATTGTCCTGAGTCCCGTTCGGAGCCGGAGACAGGGAAGGCAGCGTCCCGAGGAACTTGTCGGGGTCGGAAACTCACTCTGTTTCGTGTTTGAAGTTTGGCTTCTGCATGCCTGGTCTGAACTTATGCTTATACCCCAGGTCTGGCAGAGACTGAACCACGCCAGGGCCAACAGCATCTTCATTTCATGCGTAGAGTATGCTGCCCCTCTACGGGGGTGGCTGGAGGGGAGTTGCGAGCTTGTATGGCCACAGGAAAGACTAGCAACTTGCATGGGGGGAATCAGGCGGTCCGAAGCGGAACTGAGAGTCGCTGACAGGGACCTCCGAGAAGCACAGGGCAAAGGAGATGCTAGGAGAGTTGTGGCAAGTTCCCGTCATAATGTCCGCAGGCAAGCACTTCGCGCTTGGACTATATGGATGAGAGTGACGAGGAGGCACGATGGTATCGTATGCGCACTGTTAAAATGGAGGGCTCTCTGCACATCTGAGTGTTCGCCACCAGCGCAGACCTATGCACATAGCAGGGTGCTCCGATGGAAGCAACCGAGGCCCTCTGGGACGAAGTGCGGTGGGCCTATCTCAGCTCCCGGAAGTTCGCCCAGGTCACTACCATGCGGAGTGCAAAGTTTTCGGTCCCGTATCTCCAGCAGAGACTGCACAGCAGTGATACACAGACAGATTGTCTTCTGCTTGCGCTTCTCATCGAACATAAGCATCATGCTATAACTACTTCATGAATTGCCATCTTTTCAGCTCACCAGGCCCTCGCGCTGCACAAGACCCTTTTGAAGCCACAGGCCAGGTCGTGTTCTCTTTTGCAAGACTCGACGGCCTCTCTTCCCTCCTCGAGCTCTTTCACTCGCCGCGAGGTCACTCTTCGTGCGCTGACTGCCGCAATCTTGGTGACGGGTTGTGCCAAAGAAACCAGGGGTCAGACGAAATGGCGGGTCCGGTAGCCACTTAATAGGCATACTTCGCATCTGCGGGATGGATTTTGAAGGTAGATCAGACTCTCAGGCTCGGGCTGCGCGCTTCGATCTCGGAGGCATCTGCCGGCGAGTCCCGTTCTACCCCGCCGGATCAGCGGGTTGCTCCTTGCCTCTAACGGCAGCTTGTCGAGCATTGTGCAACACGGCAGGTGCAGAGGCCTTCGCCACTCTTGGCTACCAGGCTGTCGTGGGGTGCTCAGTTTGGGTAGGTTCTCGTGAGTAAAGCATTACCGCTTCTCTTTGACTCTGACTCGCACTCGCACTGGCGGGTTCCAGGTGCCCAGGAAGCCGATCTTGCCTCCCGGGGTGCCGCAGTCTCAGTCCAACAAAGCAGCCGACGTTTGGCAGAACTGCCCGGGGTTCGAAGTTACCTCCTTTGAATGCAGCCTGAGGCCACCACCAAGCTCAACAGAAATCGATTTCTGTTTTCACTACGCGCACTCTGCAACTTGCCGAGCAAGAGTCTGCTAATTTCCTGTTGGGGGTGTCGGGAAGGTGTGGTAGTTGGTGGTGGCAGGGCTGCCGAGCAGCTGAAGCCGCCCGATTGATGCTAAGGCTAATTCAAAGTTACAGAACTAGGTCACTAGGGCTTCCAGCGCAAAGACAGCACATCACAGGGACTCTGTTGCCGCATCTGCTTTCCAGGACCTTCGCGTCAAACTTGATCATAGGGAGGTCTCAGACCTGGAGCCACCTCTCTTCAACTTGGGCCAAGGAGCAGTACGCGTGCGGGCAGGCACTCGCCACTGTGTGACAATTGTTCTTGGATGCTCCTGGTGCCATCCGGCATTTCCCTGCAGGCGCTTCGTTCGCAGCCAAAGCGTATCGGCGACGTGGTCCTGCGGGTCGCAGGGGAGCTGTAGAAACGGGAGATGTGCGAACTGAATAGCATCAGCTTCCCACCAAACACTGCAGCATGACCACATGTGTGCTTTGCCCATGGCATCTGTCACGCAGCGCAGCACATACTTGTTTAGTCTGCGTATGCAGACTAGAGGGGTGCTGTGGGTCCTGCCACCAGTTCAGTCTTTCGTTTGGTCACAAGCTCCATACAGGTAGCTAAGACAGCTAAGAGTGTCTCCATAATGGCCTCATGTTTCCTCTTACGTTGTATCGTTTGCCGGTTTTTTTCATATCTTCTCCGGTAAGTCTTTTCCTACGTGGCCTGCAGGTTCTTGTCTTCCCGGCCGGCACTGATACCGGTGTCGCCAGGCTCGAATGCCTAGTGACTGGTGCATCGATGGAATTTCACCGCACCAAGAAACAGACACATGTCAGGGGGTCCCTCTCGGTCTTCCTTGAGGCACTCCCGTCGTCCACGTTGGAGAACTGGGTATTAGAGCATTGTGAGTTGAATGGATAGACAGGCCTGAGCGAGAGGTGGACTTGCTGCGATGAACCCAACCTAAACGTGTTCTATTTAGCCCGCTGTACCAGCTTGGAGCTGACATGCCAGATTTCCAGGACATGCCTAGCATCGTCGATCTACTCACAAGTTACCCAGCACTGAGCTAATGTGGCCGGCCGTTTCCGTTGCAACTTCTCCATGTGTGAGGCTGTGCCTCAACCACATTGGCCTCGCGATTGGGAGTTTGCCAACATAAGGTGTGGAGTGGTCATGCAAGACTCTTGCGTAGCATTATGCCTCCTAGTTCTTTACTCGGCAGGTATGGCATTGCTTGCATGAAGTGGCCCTCAGGCCGGTCGAGATTGGGGCGGGAAGCTCCTGTTGCTTTTGAAAATTAGCATACACTAGCTCGGGCACTCGAAGCTTCGGTTCTCTTCCTTCCCGGCGAGGCAGTGGCGAGACCTGCCCCGCTCCAAAGAAGAAGAGCGACCTGTGGACCTTCAAGGCGAGGCAGTGCTTCGCATTTTTGATTCTAATTCTGCTCCTTATTGTGATAATGTATCTCGCTACCACCAACACAAGCGTAGAGCGCGGCCGTGACGAAGCAAGTGAGTCCATCGCCTGAATTCTGTTTGTGTTCGTTTTTGGGTTCACCCCTCATCTGTGACCCAAACTTTTCCCTCATCTGTGACCCCAAAACCCCCTCATCTGTGACCCAAGATCTGTGTGATTAGTGCAATTCCACGGCTAGATGAGGCATGTTGCCNATCTGTGACCCCAAAACCCCCTCATCTGTGACCCAAGATCTGTGTGATTAGTGCAATTCCACGGCTAGATGAGGCATGTTGCCCTAAACCCCAAGCTGAAACCCTAAACCCTAAACCCTAAATCCTGAACCCTAACCCCTTAAACCCCAAACCCTAAAGCCTAAACCCTAGACCGTAAAACCCTTTGCCCTGAGCAAAACCTAAACCCTAACCCCCAAAACCCTAAACCATAATCCCTAAACCCTAAACCAAAAGAAACCCTAACCCTTAAACCCTAAAACCCTCAACCCCGAGCAAACCCCTAAACCCCAAGCTGTATCACTGCAAGGAAGCTGGAAGATTGGACTTATTTGTGTTGACCCAGTGCGTTTATGGTTTGACTGGCGGGGGGACCTCGTACCAGGGGGTGCGGCTACTTTTGTGGACACCTAGTGAGAGGATGCATGTGTGTACATGTTAAATTCAATCAGGGTGGCAACTTTAATTCGTAGATGCGGCGAATTTACTTGCACCACAAAGTATTTTCATATTGGAGCATAATTGGTGTTATTTCGAACCACATGGCAAGAGGGTGCAGTTTCACCGTACAACATAGGGAACGCAGCCTATTACGGTTGATCAAGTTTCCTAAATGTTCATTTTAATGGACCTCCTAGTTGATGTCCCACATCAGATCACAAACTCATACCTGCTACCAAACCCGGTGGCTAGAGTCTATTTATCATTACACCTTTTGTTAGTCTATTTATTCATCGTTCTGCTCTTTCCTCAATAACCCCAACCAACAAAGTGATCTGCAGTTGATACTTCCTAGGGTCCTACTGGTCACCTTGGTGTTTGATTCTCAAGTAGGACCCTAGGGGGATGAAGACCTCAGAAGTACGGTCGCTTTATGTGTTAGACATCTTCTTTGTTGCTTATCATAGTCTTGGTCATTCATTCCCGTTAGAGCTGTCTCACTCATCAGACCTCGAACCACATGCCTCGCCTGGATTGCCCGAGTGTGAGCGCCGAAACCCCAAGCTGAAACCCTAAACCGTAAACCCTAAACCCTAAACCCTAACCCCCAAAACCCTAAACTCTAATCCCTAAACCCTAAACCAGTAGGAGGGAAAAAAACCCTAAACCAAAAGAAACCCTAACCCCTAAACCCTAAAACCCTGAACCCCGAGCAAACCCATAAACCCCAAGCCGAAACCCTAAACCCTAAACCCTGAACCCTAAGCCCTTAAACCCCAAACCCTAAAGCCTAAACCCTAAACCCTAAAACCCTTTGCCCTGAGCAAGCCAACCCTAAACCCTAACCCCCAAAACCCTAAACCCTAATCGCTAAACCCTAAACCAAAAGAAACCCTAACCCCTAAACCCTAAAACCCTGAACCCCGAGCAAACCCCTAAACCCCAAGCTGAAACCCTAAACCGTAAACCCTAAACCCTGAACCCTGACCCCCTAAACCCAAAAACCCTTTGCCCTAACCCCTAAACCCTTAAACATCTCAGCCCGAAACGCGTACCAAGACCTGACATGCGCACCAAGACAGCCGAAACCCGCACCAAAGGGTTCGAAGAACATGCCCTCGAGACGACATGTCGAAGAAGATTGGATGCCTAGACTTGCGAGCACTTCAAAACAAGCTGTGAGAAGACAGGGGTTCCACGATGCTGAAAGCTCACATGTATCAGCAACTATACACGCGCCGCTTACTCTCGCCAACTTATGAGGCAGACGTGGAGTCGGAAAGCAGGGCGTCGACGTAGAACCCATGTACTGCTGATGTGATTGCTTCTTGCTCCTCCTGTGCAACGCATGCCATGGCCTCGCGGGCAGCGGCAGAACCCACCGACAAGGCTCCACATGGTCTTGGTTCTGTTCTGGGGCTGGCTTTTCAAAGCTTGCCGCACAAACCTTCTTCTCCAATCCAAGTCTTTCGCAGGAGTTGCGGCAGGCGTCCAGGCGGCGACGTCGGCTAGACCCTGAGGCAGGTCTTCGGGATGCGGGATGCGTATAAGGGTTTGCGTACAAGCGCAGATGTCGTCTAAAATCAAAACAATTTCAAGCCCAAAGCAATTTCCCAGGATTCGGCTCAAAGGCTCCCTTTCTGTATACCTATCAAAACCAGCGACGCCAAAGCGTGGGTGCCACGATCGAGATCATGCGCCAATTAGCGTTTCGCTCAGTCTCTGCAGTGGTCTGCAGTCAAGGGATGCGCAAAGATTTTCTTGCCCCTTGTGACCGAGGACAAAGATGAACGACATCAGAGTCTCTCAGCCAAGGCAACCGGGGGATTTCTCAAAATAGCGTCTGNGTGGTCTGCAGTCAAGGGATGCGCAAAGATTTTCTTGCCCCTTGTGACCGAGGACAAAGATGAACGACATCAGAGTCTCTCAGCCAAGGCAACCGGGGGATTTCTCAAAATAGCGTCTGTGCATCAGTTCAGATCAGATCATTCGATCAGCAGTCGCTATCCTAGCAAGGCCAAACCCGAGGCCTGTGTACGTTGCTGCATCGGTCCAGTTCAGAACAGTGACAGGTCAGNAGATCAGATCATTCGATCAGCAGTCGCTATCCTAGCAAGGCCAAACCCGAGGCCTGTGTACGTTGCTGCATCGGTCCAGTTCAGAACAGTGACAGGTCAGCCATGATCCCCAAATTTAAGCGATAAACCTGCTCTAACTCACTGGACCTGTCCCGTCCCTGGAGCCAACCTCAAATCGATCGAAGCTCTTAACGGGATTGTTTGGAGAAGCCCGAGCAATTGTTGGGGTAACCTACTCT